>CAUYRT010045725.1:0-25922 GCA_963574885.1 Lepilemur ruficaudatus
TGTAGAATGGAATCCTTTATTACTATGTAATGCATCTCTTTATCACTAATAATTTTCCTTGCTTTGAAATTTGTTTTGTACAAAATTAATACAGCCAATCCAATTTTTCTTTCTAAATAAATAAATAAATAAATAAATAAAAAGAAAAGTATGCAGAATATATAAAGAACAACAATGATTCATTTTTTTAAGTGAGCAATATGAACAGGCAATTTTTAGAAGAAGAAATAGAAGTGGCTGATAAATATGTGCAATGAGAAACGTGTAAATTAAAATTTCAGAAAACTCTGTGATGCCATTAATGTTTACTTATATCCCATCACATTGGCAAAAATAAAAGAATTTGGGTTTGATACTATTGAGTGCCAGAGAAGATTTAGGGAAACTATATTCTCATATAGTTCCATTGGAGTGCAAATTGACAGAATTTTTATTTAAAGTTGAGGAGAAAACATGATCAACACAAAGTCCTACATTCTGAACACAGCTGCAGACACACCCTTCAGCACTTAGCGAGAGAGCGAATTTCCACCCTCATCACCCACCTTGCTAGAACAGAAAGCTGTGGCGGTTCCTCCCCTGCTCCCACAGGGGGCGCCCTGTGCCTCAAAGTAAGTGAGGTTTGCTTCAAAAGACCCCTTGTGGAGACTGGAGGTAGCTGCAGGAATAGGAAGGTCCAGATGAAGGCTGATGAAACGTTCTTAGCAGATCCTGAAGCATGTCCCCAGGAGTTTGGAGATCAGTGCTGGCTTCCAACCTGGAGGATTTTTCTGGAGGAGGGACAAGGATGGCCAGAAGTAGCCCGAGATGGCCAGACAAGGAGAGAGATAAAAGCACATCCTTTTGGCCGGGTAAGAATATGTGAGGCACCCTAGGCCAAATGAATGCTCACAAAAGGAGCAGACTCAAGGTGTTGTGATGGCCCATGCCCAAAACAGCTGCCTGCCTTGGCAAAGGGACCAGAAAGTGAGAGGCTGCAGGAAATGCAACTTCCAGGGGAGGAGCGGGCAGGGTAGGGGCTGAGGACTTGTCAAAGAGGTTGGCCAAGAGTGTCTACCTACATCATCTCTGAAGATCCCAGCACCACCTCCCATAAAAGCACGAGACAGGGGTCCCAGATCCTAGCACACCAATTGTGTGTTGCTCTGCCCCTTTTCCTCTGATTACCCTTGGCCTTGAAGGAGCAGAGAAATGGGGAGAGTTCTGGGGAAGGGAGTGGATCAAAAAGGGAGTGAAAGACAAGACCCCCTCCCTTTTCTACATCAGGTCACTTTAATTTGGGTGTGATGTTAAATTTTGAATCAAGCTGGACTTTTTTCATGCCTGAAAACAAAATTGTCTTTAGCTGAAAATGACCAAAAAGCTATGCAATCCTCCAGAACATGGCTGAAATCAGTGATAAAAGAAGGAGTTTCCTTTTGTAACTCTTCATGTCCAACCACTCTAAGGAATTGGTATCACTATTAAAATTTTAAAGGTGCAAACCCTAGGACACAGAAACTCCACCACTCAGTACCCACCCTAGAGAAATCCTTGCACATGTACACACACAGCCATGTACAAGGATATTCATTGCAGCAGTGTTTGTAACCATAAAAATTAGAAACAAATGCCAATTAATTTGGAAATTATTAAATAAGCAATGACATATCCATGCAGTGGAGTACTACACAGCCGTTAAAAAGGAAAAGACATTCTCTATGTGGTAACAGATCTCTTGACTACATGGCTGCGTGAAAAAAGCACATCACAGAATATGTAGAATAATATGACATACGTAGAGTATGACATCATTTACGCAGAAAAAATACAATATTATATGTTTTCTGTGGGACATATATATAAATATATACAGAAAGTTCTGGCAAACTATTCACTAAACTGACAACCAGGATTACTTCTGATGAGGAAGGAAGAGAAATAATCATGATTTGTGGGTATGGTCAAAGAGAACTTTCCCCTTATCTATTATAAGGTATAAGACATTGTTAAGCGCAGGCACACCTCATTTTATTGCACTTTGCTTTATTGCACTTCGCAGACATTGCATTTTCTACAAACTGAAGATTTGCTGCAACCCTGAGTTGAGAAAATCTATTAGCACCATTTTTCCATCAGTCTGTGTCTCTGTGTCACAGTTTGGAAACACTCACAATATTTCACAGTTTTTGATTATTATTATATATGTCCTGTAACCTGTTATCAATGATCTTTGATGTTACTAGTGTAATTGTTTTAGAGGGCCACAAACCACTCCCACATAAGATGGTGAACTTAATTGATACATGTTGTGTGTGATCTGACTGCTCCACTGACCAGCTGTTCCCCCATTTCCCTTCTTCTCCTCGGGCTTCATAGTCCCTGAGACAAAACAATACTGAAATTAGGCCAATTACTAACCCTACAATGGCCTCTAAGTGTTTAAGTGAAAGGAAGAGTCACACGCCTCTCACTTTAAATCAAAAGCTAGAAATGATTAAGCTTAGTGAGAAAGGCATACTGAAAGCCAAGATAAGCCAAAAGCTAGGTCTCTTGTGCCAGTTGGCCAAGTTGCAAATGCGAAGAAAAAGTTCTTCAAGGAAATGAAAAGTGCTACTCTAGTGAACACTCAATGATAAGAAAGCAAAACAGCCTTATTGCTGATAATGGGGAAAGTGTGAATGGTTTGGATAGATCAAACAGCTACCACATTCCCTTAAGCCAAAGCCTAATCCAGACCAAGGCCCTAACTCCCTTCAATTCCATGAAGGCTGAGGGCAGTGAGGAAGCTGCAGAAGCAAAGTCTGAAGCTAGCAAAGGCTGGTTCCTGAGGTTTAAGGAAAGAAGCCAGTCTCTGTAACCTAAAAGTGCAAGGTGAGGCCAGGCGAGGTGGCTCACACTTATACTCCTAGCACTTTTGGAGACCAAGGCAGGACGATTGCTTGAGGCCAGGAGTTCCAGACTAGGCTGAGCAAGAGCGAGACCCCATCTCTACAAAAAATAGAAAAATTAGCCAGGTGTGGTGGCTCATGCCTGTAGTCCCAGCTACTCCGGAGGCTGAGGCAGGAGGCTCGCCTGAGCCCAGGAGTTTGAGGTTTCAATGACCTAGAGTTGGACCACTGCACTCCAGCCTGAGTAACAGAGCGAGACCCTGTCTCTAAAATAAAATAAAATTTAAAAAGAAAGATTACATGAGCCTAGACTGAAGGCTAAGAGGGCAATTAGGAGGCTACTGCCCAGCAATACGGCTCTTCATGCAGATTTAATGAGGAAGGAGTCAGAATATCATAGTTTTTATTAATGGGATTGGATTTAACAACCAAACAATCGTTTTATGTTATAGTTTTATTTCCTAGCATGAAAGAGCTTCCAAAATTAATCCTCTCTTCTATCTCCCAAAGCCAGGGCCCCACAGACACTCCCCTGGGAGACACACCAAGGGGTCCCCTCCCAGGCCAGATCTTTAGGCCTCTCTTACCTGGCCCACAACCTTCCTTTCACCCTTATAGTCCCATATCCACCGTCCCCCATGGAAACCCCACACTGATAGCCCGCCTGTCTGAAGGCTCGCCCTCCAGGGAAGAGGGACTCTCACTCTGGGCCTCAGTGGTTACTGCAGAGCCCAAGAAATGGGCCTTGGAGCTAAAACCAAAGAAGATATGAACCAGGAAATAATCAGGGAGGGCCCAGCTGGGAGATCTAGTGGAGAGCCTTCTGCTCCCCACAAGCAGCAGGGCCCAGCGTGGGGTCCACATCAGGCTCTTTCTCTTGGTTGGCAACTTGGGGGATTTCCTCAGTGTTCAAAACACTCAGTAAACATATTCCAGAAGCAAAAGGAAGTAAGTTGAGAGTTGGTTTATTCACCTAGCACAGGCTCTGGCAGTTTTTAAATGTCTGTTCAGAGGAAGAACATGTATTGGATCTATGTATGCCTCGACCTACCCTGAAAGCTGAGTAAACCAATGGGGTGCTCTAGGTCGCCAGGCCTCCCTTGTGATACCCTTGTGACCAGCAGCATCCACATCACCTGGGACCGTGTTAGAAATGCACTTTTTACCTACCCCAGACCTACTGAATGAGAAACTCAGCAATCTATGCTTTAAAAAGGTGATTTTGATGCAAGCTCAAGTCGGAGAACCACGAAATGGAAGGCCTCTGGGTAAGAGGAGACTGTGGCCCCTGCCCCAAGGCCTCCAGGAGCGCGGCCGCAGGGGCCCTCACGCTACAAGCTCCTCCCCCATCCTCCCCCAATCTGGCCCTGTCCCTCCCCACTCAACCTCAGTTTCTCCCTGGAACCTTCCAGCTTCCTGGTTCCCACACTCACATTTCCTCACTGACCTGACTTCAGATCTCCCTTCCCCATCAGATCCTGTTCCCGACGTCACCCCAGCCCCTCCCTGAAGGGTTGTCCATGCCAAGCCCCCCACATCTCAGAACTCTGGGAGACCCCCATCCCCAGCCCTCTAGGCCCTGTCTTCAGCCTTGGCAACCACCCCCCACCCCTCTCCCTCCTGGCCTGACGAAGGAAACCCAAGCCCCCAGCCGGCAGGACCCGGCCCCTGTCCCGCCCAGCATGGCGGCTCAGGCCTCCTCGCCGTCAGGCCCCACGAGCAGCAGCGGCTGAGCGTTCTTGCCCTTATCATGCCAGCACACGTCGAAGAAGGGGTACACCGGCCCGGGCAGTCGCTCGTGGAAGGCAAAGAGCAACACGAGCGCGTCGGCGTCGCTGGCGTCATAGAACGAGAACACGCCGTCGCGGAAGCTCAGGTAGAGGCCAATGCGGGACGGCCGCTTTTCGGGGGTGCGCAGCGCGCGCGGCTCCTTGGCCTCAACGTGCGCCTCCAGGGTCTTGCCGTCGCGCAGCCCGAGCAGCCAGAGCCCCTGCGAGGGCACCGCGTGCAGCCGGCCGCGGCGGGGGGCCTCCGCCGTGATCACGCCGAGTGCCCAGCGTGGCTTGTCGCCCACCTCCACCTCCCAATAGTGCTCGCCGTCGGAGAGCAGCTGATGCGCCACCACCGCCACTGCCTTGTCAAACTGGCGCGGGTCCTCCCCGGCGGGCGGCGCCTTCTGCTCCGAGCACTCCACGCGGCGGCCGGAGGGAGACAGGACCAGGCTGGGATGCGCTGAGCTCGGGTCAAAGGTCAGCTCCTCCAGCGCTGCCAGAGAGACAAGAGTGAGGCCCCTGTGTCTCTGCCTCCCTCCAGTCTTCTCCCAACCAACTTAAGGGCCAGCTTGGCCTCCTCTAGTCCTCCCAGCACCTCTGGGAGGTGAGCCCCTCCGCTCACAGGTGAGCTTCCGTTTGCTCAGCTGTAGCATGAGGCCATGACTGCCTGCCTGCAGGGCTGCTGGCAGGACTGCATTGATACAAAGCCTGTGACTCACCATCTCAGGCCCAGAAAAGGCCCAAGGCCCAAGGTCAGAAAGCCTGGTCCTCAGGCAGTCTTGACCCAGTCTCTGGGCCTCAGTTTCCTCTTGAATAAAATGGGGGTCTCTCCATCCCTACCTCCCCTAGGCCATAAGGGCAGCACCAGCCATGTGTGTATGTCCTGGAGCTCTGTAACTATAGCAGCTCAATGCCCTCCAGCTCTTAGGAGAGGAGGCTGAGCCCTTGGGCCTCCCCAGCCACAGGGCACCAGCATCAGTGTCTGCCCCAGGCTAGTCCCCAGGGTTTGAAGAGCTCTGCAGATCCTGAGCCCCCAAAGAGCAAGAATTATCATCTCCACTGTCTAGAGAGGGGCAGGGCCTGCCTGGGCCAGGATCACACAGGGAGGCAGTGGCTCAAACCCAGGCCCCAGCCTCCCATGCTGCCAGCAGCAGCAGCACCCTCCAAGTCAGTCACCCACTGTAAATCCCATGCCCTCAAAGGTTCTCCTCCCAACGCAGGTTAGCAAGCTGCAGGGGGCGGGTTGGAACCCCAGAGGTAAAGGGGCAATGGAATGACTTTCCCAGTTGGGATTAGGAGGCCCCTACATGTGGCTGGGGCCTGCCACACAAACCCAGAGTCAGCCCGTCTAGTACCTGGCATCAGAGCCCGGAACATCTTCTTCCACACCTGGAATTTGAAGTCATCTGAGATGATGGGCAGCTGGATGTCCAGACGGGCGGGCGGTGGTGACTCTGCCAGGATCTTCTGTAGCCTGGGAAGGGAGGAGGAGGGTGTCTGTGAGGAGAGAGGGCAAGAGGAAGCACCCCGAGGACAGGAGAACGGGGGCTAGGGAGGAAGGATCACATCACATCATACCCCTACTTAAAACTTCCTTTGGAGTTTCAGTTTGGGAAGATGAAAAGTTCTGGAGATGGATGGTGGTGATGGTCACACGTGAATGTACTTAATGAATTGAACTTAAAATGTACAATTAAAAATGCTTAAAATGGTTAACTTTGTGTTCTCTATGTTTCACCACAGGATTTTAAAAAAAGTCCTTCTGTTGGGATAAGGTCCAAGCTCCTCGGCCCTCCCAGCCTGCCCCACCTCGCACACCAGCTTCACCTTCTCTTCCCCTTCAGCCTCGGCCGTTCTTCCTGCCCGCACTCAGTGCTCTTCTCCCAGCTCTATCTAGCCAGCTCCCAGTCATTCCTCCAGGGTCCCGCACAAATGTCCACTCCCCTGGGAACCCTTCCCTGGCCAGCCCTTTCCCTCCACAGCCACACCGAGCACACAATGGTGCCTGTGTCCCTGTCCACGTCTGTCTCACAGCGTCAATCTAGGAGGTCCCGGGGGGCAAGGACCAGTGTACGACACTGTGCCCAAGCAGGGAGATGGCAGTGGACTGAACTGGGGGTGTGCAGGCACATTGTGAGTAGGGGGAGAGCCAGCTGGTGTCCCCAGAAGACCAGGGCAAGTTGGGCAAAGGGGCAGGGCCAGGTTGATCTCACCTGCTGGTCACCAGGCAGTATTTCTAGAGAAAGGAAAAAAGAGAATGGAGGTGAGGCAGGGAGGGGGACACGGGGAATTTCTGCGGGTGGAGTAGACAACCAGAAATGCTGAGTGTGGGCTCAGGAAGAATCAGAAGAGCCAAAAACCCAGAACTCGAGCCCACCCCTAGCCCTTTACCTGTATGTGGATTAGAAAAAGTTACCCTCTTCCCAAGAAACTCCAACTCTACCTGCTCAAAGATTGTCCTAATAAATATGCATACCTACAATGTCTGTGATATGAATGGTGCCCACCTAATACAGTGTCCTTGTGCAGTGCCCAACCTAAACAACTCTACAGCAGTCCTGAGGCCCACCTCTCCTGGATGTGTGACCTCAGCTCCTCCCGGCCCTCTCTGGGCCTCAGGTTCCCTGTCTGACAATGGGATGAGGTCTCTGGGGCTTGAGCTATGGCCCAGGGGTGGGAGGGTAGGTCATTCAGTGCTCACCATGAGGAACTCAGTCTGTGGCTTGTCGGCCACCTCCTCCAGCACCTTTTCCATCTGCCGAAGCTGCTCCAGGTAAGAATTCAGGCTCCCCAGCTCCCGCCGCAAGGCGACCCCTGCCTCGGTCCGCACACGTTCTGCTTCGCGGTCCAAAGAGCCCTCCAGTGCGGCCAGGAACACCCGCATCTTGCCCAGCTGCTCCCCCACAGCTCCCCGGAACTGACGCACTGTCTCCTGCAGGGAGCAGGGGTAAGGGGGCAAACAGACAAAAGTACTTGGCTGGGGACCCCCTACCTGCCCACCCCCCTGTGCTCAGGCTCCACCATGCTGAGCTCCTCACCTCCACCTCTGCAAGCTGATGCTCCAGCACCGCTGCGCTCTTCTCCTTGCGCATGCACGCCTCCTGCAGCTGCAGCTTCTGCTGTGGCAGCTGCGTCTGGGGGCCAGAGCATGGAGAAGTCACGGGGATGCCGCCCCCCTCCCCCGCCAAACACGCACCTCCCACACTAAACCTGCCCTCTGTAGCTCAGCCTCAGTGTCAGGTCCTCCTCCAGCCATCTTCCCATCCCCAAACCCAGTTGCGTGCCTCTAGGCTCTGGCCAGTACTGCTCCTGAGCCTGGCGCCTTCCCCTGCCATTGTCCACTTTGTTAACTCCTCCTGGCCTGCCCTTTCCAATCCTATCTCCTCAGCAGTCAGACCCCCAGCACAGGTCTTTGTGAGGATGACAAACACAAATGTGGTTTGGTCTCCCCTACCAGAGAGGCAGGTACAGAGCTTGGTACACAGCAGTTTTCGGGGGGTGAGCGGGGGATGTGTGAAAGAAGAAATGCAACCTCCTCCTACTCCTGGGCTGCACCCCTTACTTAAAAGCAGAACACCAGCCTCAGTCAGCCTGTCCCCCAGTCAGCCTCCCCACCCAGCCATGGCCTCTGGGGGCAGGCAATTTAATAAAAGTGTCCATTGCATCCAACAACCAAACACATCTGTGGCTGGATCCCACTCAAGGCCTGTGAGTTTGTGATTCCTGAAATGCAAGTACAGGGGAGTTCCTAACAGCTCCTGCCAAAACCACTTCTTTGCTGGGAAATGCATGGCCCTAGAATCAGACAGTTCCATTCCTATCGCCATGGCTTCCAACCTCAGTTTCCTCCTCTACAGAACGGGAACAGCAATCTCAGCCTCAACAAATTGGCACCTGCCCCCCCCACACACTCCTCCAGAGAAACGAGGGGATGCCCTGGCGGTGTTTGCAGACGAGTCCCAGCCTAGCAGTAGCCTCAGGGTTGGACCGTGGGCTCGCCTGGCGGGCTGCCAGATCAGTGTCCTCCCCAGGTCGTCCTCCCGGGCGGTTGGTGGCCCCGGGGCCGCCAGATTGGTGCCTCACAGCGGAGCCCTCGGAGGTTCAGAGGTGCCGGGGCTGAGCCATAGGAAGGAAGCGCGACGCCATCCTGGAGGCGCTGGAGAACCTGACAGCGGATGAGCTCAATAAGTTCAAGCTGAAGCCGGGGGCGGTGCAGCTGCGCCAGGGCTTTCTGAACATCCCGCGGGGGGGCGCTAGGGCAGCTTGACACAGTGGACCTCACCGACAAGCTGGTCGCCTTCTAGTGCGAGGACTACGCCGCCGAGCTCACGGCAGTCGTGCTGCTCGAGGAGGCGGCACGGCTTCAAGGGGCCGCGTGAGTCCCCAGCGGCAGCGGGTCCCATTCGACCACTCTGAGTCTGGTTCTTGGACGCCGGACCCAACCCGTCTCCCTCGCCAAGGACCCAGGTCCCTCCCAGAGCCTTCCTGTCCCCCTTGTCCTTCAGGCTCCTTCCTGGGGTCTCCCGTTCGGAACTCTTGCCTGCCCCTGCCTGTGGCTTAGGGCTGGGCTGACGCGGACCCTGGCGGGCTGTATCTCGCCCCACCTGCTCCCCTTCAAGGCTCCTGAAACGCCTGCCGCCCTGTTCCACTGCACGGGTTCTTTTTTTTTTGAGACAGAGTCTCACTCTGTTGCCCTGGCTAGAGTGCCGTGGCGTCAGCCTAGCTCATGGCAACCTCAAACTCCTGGGCTCAAGCAATCTTTCTGCCTCAGCCTCCCGAGTAGCTGGGACTACAGGCATGTGCCACCATGCCCGGCTAATTTTTTCTATATATTTTTAGTTGGCCAATTAATTTCTTTCTATTTTTGGTAGAGACAAGGTCTCGCTCTAGCTCAGGCTGGTTTCGAACTCCTGACCTTGAGCGATCGTCCCGCCTCAGCCTCCCAGAGTGCTAGGATTACAGGCGTGAGCCACCGCGCCCAGCCCATTGCACGGGTTCTGTTCTCTCTTCGCAGGTAAGACGGGCGAGGTTGAGAGTTATGACGTCATCAGCGGAGGTGAGCCTGGGCAGGGAGGACTCCCGGGAGGAGGCGGCTCCTGGCCTGGGCGAGGAGACCACCAGCAAGGAATGGGCCAGACAGAGCAAGACGTGAGGCTGGGGAAGTCTGAGAGCCTCGAATACCTGCCAGAGGACGGTGGTCTCCCCCTCTAGGAGACTGGGGGCCAAGGAGAGAAGCGGCGCAACGCTAATGAAGCCCGCGCTGCCTGTCGCAGAAGACAACGGCTGCGTCCCCACCGCGGGAACCGAGGATCCTCCACACCGCCAGACCCCGCCTCCTCCCGCCCCTACTCCTGTCGTTTATCTTTCCACAGCCCAATAAATACTTCATGACAGACCTTCCTGGGGCTGTGTGGACACATATCCGCCTGTAGCCACATGCGTGTGATTTGCCACACGTAGGACGTGTACTAGCCAGTGTGTGCCAGCTTCTCCAGTCGCCTATGTCTGAGTGTGGGTGTCTTGCTGGGCACCCATGGCCATTGCACACCTAGGGGCGCGCACAACTGTGTGTGGGCTCTCCAGGCCTTCAGGACCTCCAGCTCTAACCAGAAAAACAGCCTGGACTGGGGTCTCGGTGCCACCCAGGGCCTGAACACAGAGGAGCAGGCCCCGCGTGCCTAGCCCTTCCTGCCTCCCTTTCCATCAAGCCCACTTGGTGAACGTCAGGCCCGCGCCAGTTTCGCAGCTTTGGCGGTGCGGGCTTCAGCTGAGCAGCTGTGCACACCCCGACAGCTCCGCCCCTGCCGGTGGCCATGCCGGGGCGCGGCGCCCCCAGTCTAACGCGGGCCTATGCTGCACAGACGTGCCGGCTCGACGGGACCGCCCAGTCCCGAGCGGCCGCGGGCGCCAAGTCAGATCTGTTCCCGCCAGGCTCCGCCCCAAGATCGTCAGACTCCGCCCTGTGCGTCCCACATCTCTGTGCGCCCCGGGGCTGAGAACCTGAAGTCTAGGTTTGGGTAGCGCCGCCCCCGCGAGGACCCGACCACGCGTGGTTCCTCGAGGCTTCCCTCTTGGCTAGGCTCCGCTATCAGCTCCTAAAAACGCCCCCACCGCCCCCCCAGCTGCCTCGTCCCGCACCCTTTCCCAGCAACTTCAAGTGCCCGTGGGGCTCTGGAGCTCAGAATCCAAGTTAGTGCAACGACCTCCCGATTGGCCGGGCCCCGCCCCGTCCAACAATCCCATCGGACCCCGACCCTCGCCGGATCCCGCACCTTGAGGCGCGCGTGGGCCTCGGCGGCGGGCAGCAGGCGGTGGCCACGGTGTGAACCGAGCGAGGCGCACACGCCGCACACGAGAGCGCGGTCCTGCTCGCAGTAGATGCTCAGCGGGTCTAGGTGCTCATCGCAGTGGCCCTGAGGCACCTGCGCCAGCCCCTCCACCAGGCGCGCCAGCTGCAGGTTGGTGCTGAGTGCCTGAGGCCGCGTGGGTGCCTGGCAGGAGGGGCAGGGTACAGTGCCATCCGCTGCTGGCTCCCCTGCCACGCGGCCAAGGCAGGCACGGCAGAAACTGTGGCCACATTCGGCAGTCACAGGCGCGTCGAACAGCTGCAGGCACAGCGGGCAGGACAGTTCCTGGTGCAGGAGGCCGGGCGCAGCCGACATAGCGGGCCTGGGTGGAGGAGGAGTCGGTCAGGGAGGCTGAACAGTGCCGCCCCAACCCCAGCCTATAAAGACTTCACATCCCGTAGTGGAAGGGACTGTGGTTCTGGACAAGCGGAAGGGAAACTCAGTCTCAGGCCCAAGGGTAGGCTCAGCTACAGTTCTTAGCCCCAGCCCCCAAAATATGCCCTATCAGGGCCCTTGTCAACTCCAGTCCCTAAACACAAGCCCAGGTTCCAAACAGTCTTACTCGCTGTCCTTGCCCCTGTGTTAGCCCCAGGCCTCAGTCTCTGACCCAGGCCTTGGCCTCAGCTCCAGGCCCAAATTCTCCAGAGCCCCCACCCCAGCCCCACCTCTCACCCACCTCTCCAGGCTCCCCAGCCCACCCTCCCCCATATCTCCAGCCCGTAGGACTCACAAGTCTGGTTGGAGATCTTAGGCCAAAAGAGACTCCCAGGAGGACCAGTTGGGTCAGGCCTAACCGTAGAGCGGTCAGAGCTGTGTACAAAGACAAGCAACAGGCAAGCAGCAAGCTCAGAGGAATGACAGGGGACTCAGGAGCAGCTGGCAGCGGACACCACGCGTGATGGGCACACAGAAAGGGGACAGACCTCTGTGTGAGCCATGGCCCCAGGACTATATTTAGCTGCTCTGCTCCTCCCCTCCCATCACTTCTGGAAACTGTTCTAAAAGTGAGGGCTGAGTAGTCAACGGGCAGGCATCACATGTCAGGGCCACCTGTCCTGGCCCATCCACTGTCGTCTCCCCTGCTCAGCCTGGAGCAAGAGCTCAGAACCAGCAGGGAGACAGGGCCTCTCACAGAACAGAAAAGACAGAAAATTGGGGAGGGGAATGGTCTCCCCTTTCTCCCCCATGCCAGCCTCCACACTCTCAGGCTTCCTTCCTCCTTGCCTGTGGCCCCTCCCCAGCTTGTCACCCACTCAGTCCCCAAGCTTATGGCTCATCAAAGTCACACTGACAGTAGTATCCCAATCTACAGGAGGGCAGGGTCTCAGCCCACCCTAAAACGTTTTCTTCTTGCAGATCTGAGAGAAGGGTCTTTTCCATGTCAGTCTCTCCAGTGCCCAGCACAAGCCCTGGGGTAAAGTAGGCCTCCCTAAATGCCTGGAGAATGAATGTTAGAGAGACAGTTGAATAAATGAATGAACTGAAACCAGAGCCTGAAACCAGCTCAGGACTCAATTCTGCTCTAGGAGCCTCAGGCCTTCCTGTATGCTTATCTTTCATATCTCAGTTGAAATTTCATTTAGAACAAAAGCCAAAGTCCTCACTGTGGCCCACAAGGCACTACCCAATTTGAGCTCATTCATCACACTGACCTGCTTCTCACCCCATCCCCTTGCTCCCTGCAGCTTCAGGGACTTTGTACTTGCCATCCCCTCTGCCTGGAACACTCTTGCAAACCCTGCTATCACCTGGCTCTCCTCCTCCCCTTCCTTAGATCGTTACTCAATATCACCTTTTCACTGAGGCCTCTCCTAGCTCTCTGATTTTAAGTCTCCTATCCCCCCGGCATCTCCCCTCCCTTTATTTTTCTCCATAACATTTATCACCATCTAACATGCAATACATTTCACTTGCTTGTTGGTTTTTTTTGTTTTTTGGTTTTTGGTTTTTTTTGAGACTCCCTCTGTTGCCTGGGCTAAAGTGCCGTGGCATCAGCCTAGCTCACAGCAACCTCAAACTCCTGAGCTCAAGCGATCCTCCTGCCTCAGGATCCCGAGTAGCTGGGGCTACAGGCATGCGCCATCATGTCTGGCTAATTTTTTCTATATATTTTTAGTTGTTCAGCTAATTTCTTTCTATTTTTTTTAGTAGAGACAGGGTCTCGCTCTTGCTCAGGCTGATCTGGAACTCCTGAGCTCAAATGATCTGCCCGCCTCGGCCTCCCAGAGTGCTGGGATTACAGGCGTGAGCCACCGCGCCCAGCCGCTTGTTGGTTTATTGTCTGTCTCCTCCTATCAGAATACAAATTTTGCTCACTGCTTGTCTCCAGTTTTTTTGTTTTTTGGTTTTTGGTTTTTTTTGTGAGACAGAGTCTCCCTCTGTTGCCCGGGCTAGAGTGCCGTGGCATCAGCCTAGCTCACAGCAACCTCAAACTCCTGGGCTCAAGCAATCCTGCTGCCTCAGCCTCCCGAGTAGCTGGGACTACAGGCATGCGCCACCATGCCCGGCTAATTTTTTCTATATATTTTTAGTTGACCAATTAATTTCTTTGCATTTTTTTTTTAGTAGAGACGGGGTCTCGCTCTTGCTCAGGCTGGTTTCGAACTCCTGACCTTGAGTGATCCTCCCGCCTCGGCCTCCCATAGTGCTAGGATTACAGGCGTGAGCCACCATGCCGGGCCTTGTCTCCAGTTTTGAATAAAGTGCGTGGCACACAGTAGGTGCTCAGTAAATACTCGATGAATGAATAAACACACAGACTCGGTGCCTCTCATCTGGCCTCTCGGTCTTTCTCTTCCCTCAGCCCTTACCTGTTTTGTTCATTGCCCTCTCAACCGTTCTCTCACTCTGTCTGAGTTTCTGTTTCTGTTTCAGTCTCTTATGTCTCTCCTTTGTAGACTCTCTCTGCCTCTCTCTTAGGTTTTTAATATCCATTTTTATTAATTTTATCCCAAATGTGCACACAAGATGTTCTGGATCAGAGTCAGATTTCTTATTAAAGGACTCACAGTAAACATTAATAGTAAATGTTTTGGACGCCTTTGCCCAAGGAGGATGTGATGAAAGCCAGGTCAATTGTCCTACGTGAGTAACCAGACACTGCATAGGTGAGGAGGAAGGAAAAATTATTTTCCCTGCTTATAAAGGGGAAGGAGGCAGCTGTCCTCATCCCCTCCTCAAAGATCTTACCTTACTCCAACACTTTAGTAGGCAAACAAAATCTCCAGGAGCCAGACAGCCCTGGAGTCTCAGCTTTTATGGTAAGTCCTAGGACTTGTCTCCAACTTCTGGGGCTCATTCCTTCTTGCATGTTGCATGCTGATGGCACAAGCTTACCTGGTCTGCTTAGGAAGATGTCTACTCCAGGCTCCCTGGCACCTTGAGGGCTTAACCTGGGGCCCCTGTTCAGGCTGTAACCATTTTTCGTCCTCTCACAAATAGAAACATTTTATTATTCTTTTGGATAAGAACAATTACCTATACAAATGACTACAGATTTCATTCTCATGGTACATGAAAAGGGTCAGGAAGCTAGTGCTCTTTACTGGGACACTGAGAAATCCAGGGAAGTTTTATTTCCCTGCTCTCTTTATCCTCAAATCTCTGATTTCTTCTCTTCCATTTTTGATGGCTTAGACTCAGCCTTGGGTTATCATTAGGAAGAGGGTGGGGATGGGGTATGTCTGGAGCTAGTCTCTGAAACTACAAGCCACTCAGGCTCAACAACTCAACATCCAGGGCTGGGCGCAGTGGCTCACGCCTGTAATCCTAGCACTCTAGGAGGCCGAGGCGGGTGGATTGCTCAAGGTCAGGAGTTCGAAACCAGCCTGAGCAAGAGTGAGATCCCGTCTCTACTAAAAAATGGAAAGAAATTAATTGTTCAGCTAAAAATATATAGAAAAATTAGCCAGACATGGTGGTGCATGCCTGTAGTCCCAGCTACTCGGGAGGCTGAGGCAGGAGGATCGCTTGAGCCCAGGAGTTTGAGGTTGCTGTGAGCTAGGCTGATGCTACGGCACTCTAGCCAGGGCAACAGAGTGAGACTCTGTCTCAAAAAAAAAAAAAAACAAAAAAAACTCAACATCCAGAATTTAGATCTCATCTGGAGTTTCCATCACTGCCAAGTGGGGCTGAAGGTTCTGGTCACTTGCCCCTCTCATCCATACGAGTGGGTGTCCAGGACAGAAAGGTGTTAGTCAACTCAGTCCTTCTCTGCAGATGGGCCAGGTCTGGCCTCTGGGCATAGAAGGAATATTGATTGTCTTAAGCAGGTTAAGGACAAGAAGGGGCAAGAAGCCATGTCCACGGAAGGAGAGGGTGAGGAACTAGTGTTGCAAGTTCCCATTTTAAAGATGTGAAAGGTCCCTACAAGGTCCATGGGGCCCAAAGAGCTCACATGGGACAGATTTCAGCTTCTCAACAACTAGAGGGATAAGTGCCTTGGAAGGTGAGCGCTCCTTGTTATTGGATATATGCAGAGAGAGGCCAGAAACCCCTGACTCAGGGCTGCTATAGAAGCAGGTCCCAAATGCTGTCATCACAAGTTCATGCTGGGAATCCCCAGGAAAATCACCTACCTCTCTGGGCTTCAGCATCTTCAGCTACAATAGAAGGATAAGTAGGATAAAAATGCCATCCATGTAGGGTTGTCATGAGGATTAAACTACAAAACATGTCAAATAAACAGGGACAGTGTGCTGGCACCCAAGGGCTTAGGCAGCAGTGACTGACATTACCAGGTTCAAATCCTGACTCAGAGCACTGGCTTTGCTATGGACTGGTGAGGTGAGCACATCGACACAGGCTCCAGACCCAGAGAGGGACTGTGACTTCGCTAAGTCACACAGCCAGGAGACAGAGGGCCTGGGAATCAAATTATATTGGATCTGACACCACTCAACTCCTGCTTTTCCACTATTCCTTATCTTCTGAATGTGTTTTGTAAGTTCTAGAGAATTCTGCAAATAGGAGGAAGTTAGTATCATCATTACCATTATTGCAACATCTGCCTTCCTAATGGTGTTTCCAGACAGTCTGGAAGAAGCATGTCTTTATTTCCTATATACATAATATCTCCAAGCAACTTGTCAATTTTTGAAGACAGAGAGGGACTCTTGAAAGGCTGTTTGGCATTTGGGCCTAGGAGTCAGATGGGCGCAGCTTTAATCTGTGTTTCATCATTTACTAGCACCATAGGGTTTCGGAGTAATTTCCAAAAAACAGTTTCTCAAAGAAATGGAAGCCTCACTCCTGCAGCAGTTTTAGGTTGGAGCTCAGTGAGAACAAGTGACCCCTTTTGGCGGGTGAATTTACTCTAAGAGCACACTGCAAATTCTGAACTCAGCAGGGAACAAAGTTTTTGGAGACTCTATTTTATTCTAAAAGGATGTATAGTAAGTTCCAGAGCATTCTACTAGATTCCCAACCCCATAATTACTGTCTTATTATTAAGCTTCCATTTTTGAATCTTACTATTTTCCAGACACTGTGTTAAGCATTTAATATGCATAATTTCATTTAATTCTCCCAACAACCCCATGAGGTATGTGTGTTTATTCCCACCTTACAGAGGAGAAAACAGGTTCTTGGAAATTACTCTGGTAATTTAATGGTAATGATGACATTAACTTCCTCCTATTTGCAGAATGCTCTAGAACTTACAAAACACATTCAAAAAGACAGGGAATGGTGGAAAAGCAAGAGCTGAGTGGTGTCAGACCCAATATGATTTGATTCCTATTTGAGAGAAATGGCTGTATTTTCCCAGCCCCTGTCCCTGTCTCCCTGTGACATCTCACCAAAGTGCTAACATTTGCTCTGAGGTGGTACCAGGTGATAATCACAGCCAGGAGCTTCGGCATCTCAGTCTGAATGTGCATGTCAGTAGGATTTGACCAGGGTCAGATGCCAGGAGTAAGCTGGGCCCAAAAAGAAGGGCCCTGGGTGGCGATACCCAAAAACAAAGAGGGAAGGGGTACAGTTGACACCAACATGACCCTCATGCTCACCTCCCTCACCACTAGGAAGCTGGACATGAGCAGGAGCCACTTGCTCCTCCTGGGCCTCTCTTCTCCCATCCCCCAAAACACACTCCACTAGGCGCATTTTCCTATAGCCCCAAAGGTTCAGTTGAAAGGTATCATATTAGTTTTACTTAAAGCAAAGGCCACCCAATCCAAACAAGGGTTCAAGAGATGCAGTCAGAAGGCCACGTGGCAAAGGGGACCCCTGCTCTGTGCAGGGATTCAATCAGGCAATTGTTTTAAAAATTCCATGTGCCAAACACCCAAAGCTTCTAAGATTCTATCAAAGTGAAAAGAGCAAATTTCTACGATTCTAGATTCTAGGATTCTTTTGTCATTCTACAAATGCTTCTCAAGGCTGGGTCTGTGCCAAGCTCTGTGCTGGGTACTATGGACCAGAGAAGGTCAAGATCTAGTTTCTGCCCTCAAGGAGCTCTTGGTCTGATGGGAAAAGTCAAATAAACAGACATATTGTATGACAACCGCTATGGTAGAGGCATCATAGGACATCCAGGGCACATGGCCAAGGAATAATTCATTTTGCCCAGAAAGGAGAGGAAAAACAACAGAAAAGAGTACACAGGACTGGCTCAGAAGCTAGACAGACAAGCGGTATGACTCCCAGTGATGTGACCTTGGGCAAATCCTTCCCCTTTCTGAGCCTGTCTTCTCACTTGTAAAATGGGACTACTATTCCCTATCTCAAAGGGATTGTTCTAAGACTTAGAAAGAATGCATGTTGGTGGGTGTGGTGGCTCACATCTGTAATCCCAGCGCTCTGGGAGGCGGAGGCAGGAGAATTGCTTGTGGGCAGGAGTTAGAGACCAGCCTGAGCAAGAGCGAAACCCATCTTTACAAAAAATAGAAAAATTATCTGGCTGTTGTGGCCCGCACCTGTAGTCCCAGTCTGAGGGCACTGGGGAGTCATAGGCGGTATCTCACCAGGGAACAGGCAGGATCATATATGTGTGGGTCAGGAAGAAGATGTATCCTTCTGGCCACAGTGCACAAAATGAATTGGAGGTTCTAGAAAAACAAAGACCAGTGAGAAGGCATGATAATAAACTGCCATGAGCCAAGAACACTGGCTGTTGTATCGTAAGTGCTGCCCATGGTGAGGATGTTGCCCAGCCTGTGTGGGCAATGTGCTACAAAGATAGGGAGCAGTGCCCTGCTACCTAGAAGGCAACATGCTACAAGCATCACAGCCTCATTCATTCCTTCACTCGGCAAATCTTTACTGAGCACCTGTTACATACCAGGTATTTTCTTGATGCTGGAGATTCAATAATGAATAAGACAGGCAAAGTCCCTGACTCTCACAGAGCTCACATTCTAGTGGAGGGATGAATGCCCAATCAATAAATAAATGTATGTGAGAGTCATATCACTAGAAGGAATAGTGATTGTCATAACCCAGATGAGAAGAAAAACTGAAGGATTCCCAATACCCACCAAGGAAATAGAACCAGGATTCAAACTAAGGACTGTATGGCTTCCAGTCCATGGTCTTTTATCTTCTGGAAGCTGCCTGTCTTTGAAGAGCTTGTATGTAAGGCATACCCTCCAGTTACTAGTATCCCCCCTTGAGCCACAAGACCCATTCATTCAGTATTCATTCCAGAAATATTTATTGGGCACCATTCTGGATGCTAAGGATATAACAACGATCTGGACCGACATGATTTACAGACTGGCAGGGAAGAGTGGTGCTAAGCATCACAGCATTAGTTACAATTGCTATGAGAGCTACAGATAAGTAGCAGGTGTTATGAGCTAGCCTGGGAAGGACTCTAAGCCTGGTCTCCCAGAGGAAGTGACATTTAACTTGAGACCTAAAGTCCCAAGCATTTGCCAGGCAAAGAAGGAAGAGATTTCAAGGTGGAGGGAACAGCATGCACAAAGGTTTGCACTTGATCTTAGCCAAAAGGCCAAAAAGCGATTATGCACGTGCAAAGCTGTGGAGAGCAAAGGAGCCTGGCATGTTTGAGGAACCGAGAGGCCATAGTGGCTGGAGCTTGGAGACGGAGAGAAAGTAGGGTATGGTGCAAGACCAGGGTAGGGAGGCCCCAGGGGCCAGACCAGCTGACCTCTCCAGCCATTTTAAAAGCAAATTAAAGATTATGGGCACAGTACAGGCTCCAATGCCACCCCACACCATCTTTCACCTGCTCTTCTGGGTCAAGACCCCTGGGCCCAGAGTAGCAGGCTCTCCACCCACAACTTTCCCTCCAGTTGAGAATTTCCTCAACCAGTGGCTCTTATCATCACTTCACAAGAAATTCAGCTCCTGTGATCAAATCCTGACTCCCCAGAAAGCATTTGGCAAGGTTTCAGGAGCCATCAGATTGCCCATGTTATACTGGAATATTATTAAGTGGCTGAATATTAACATCCCCATTTTATAGATAATGAAACTGAGGCCCAGAGAGATAAAGCACACACAGTTACTCTCCACCCATTTTTAGCTCTCTTTTCTCCCCAGTCTGTGGATTTTGGAAAGCTTCATGATTCTAGCTGTTATAATTCTAAGATTCTGTGACATGAACATGAGAATCCCAAGGTTCAGGGAAATGTGGAGATTTCAGGGTTCTAGACCTCCAAGATTCCAGCCTTGGTGCTCCAATAAACCCAGTGTGAGCAAGCCCAGGTTCCTGGTCTGTGCTAGCTGGTGCAAGCCCAGAGACGCATGTGCCATCCATGAGCCCCTCTCTGCCCACCTCCGGTTCCCACTTCGCAGACCAGCTGGAATGCAATCCTGCCATCCCCTGACCGCCCAAGTCCAGAGGCTTCGGTGGGCGGGAACTAAGGGGTTAAAACGGGAGCCAATGTTGCTGGAGAGCAACTAGCTGAGGCCCAGAGTCAGGAGATGGGAGCCGGGGGAAGGCGGGGAGTCCCAGGACCCGCCCCGTAGCAGACTTCCTGGTCGGCAGCTGGCAGACAGGGTAAGAGGCGGCAGCGGCGGGAACCCCGGAGCCATGGGGCGCGCGCGCGACGCCATCCTGGAGGCGCTGGAGAACCTGACGGCCGACGAGTTCAAGAAGTTCAAGCTGAAGCTGTTGTCAGTACCGCTGCGCGACGGCTACGGGCGCATCCCGCGGGGGTCGCTGCTGCCCATGGACGCCGTGGATCTCACCGACAAGCTCGTCAGCTACTATCTGGAGGGGTATGGAGCTGAGCTCACGGCGGCCGTGCTTCGCGACATGGGCATGCAGGAGATGGCCGAGCGGCTGCAGGAGGTGATGCTCAAGGGTGAGCTCGCCCATGTCCCCTCATCTACCCCTTATTTTTTCCTCCCCCAGAAAGTTTGCGCCTTAGGTTCTTCCGCTTTCTGTTCCTCCTACCCTCTAAAACAAAGCTCCTCTGCTGACAAAGCTTCCTGTACTTGGCATCCGGACCAAGGGGACAGCCCACTTCAGAGAGACTGGAGGCAAGGTAGGAAAGGAAGGGGACCACTTGACTCTTCTTACAGGCCCTGGAGCTGCGCCAGCTGGGATCAAGGCCCCTGTACAGATAGCAGCAAAGCCAGGTGAGTCCTCCACACCCAACCTTGCCTGCCTGGGCCCTCTCCAGCTCCACCACCCTCCTGCACAGCCTACCTGTTGTCCCACAGCCAGAGCAAGGTTGGGCTGACCCTGCCCACCCACCCACTCACACTCCTCCCTGGGCACAGAGCCTGGCCAGAGGGAAAAAGGGAGACACAAAGTTAGACTCATCCCGCTGCACCCTTTGAGCCCCACCGCTGAGGTTTGCAGAGGAATTTCTGAAGCAAGCCGTGTCCAGCAACAGGCCCACCCTGGGCGCTGGTTCAGTTGTTCTTCTCCCTCCCACCCCCAGCACTGCACTTCGTGGACCGGCACCGGGCAGCACTCATCACACGGGTTACAGACGTCGATGGGGTGCTGGATGCTCTGTATGGGAATGTCCTGAGCGAGGAGCAGTACCAGGCAGTGCGGGCGGAGACCACCAATCCAATGAAGATGAGGAAGCTCTTCAGCTTTGCTCCAGCCTGGAACCAGCCCTGCAAGGACTTGCTCCTCCAGGCCTTAAGGGAGACCCAGCCCTACCTGGTGGCTGACTTGGAGTAGAGCCAAGGCATCTCCCCAGCAATGGCCCCAAACTCAACCCTGGCAATTCCAGCCAGCTCACAGGGAGTCTCTGATTTTTTTTTCTAAAGAAGTGTATATGAAAAACCTGCTTTTACTGTGTGTTTTTCCTATTTCCAGACTGGAGCATGTGCAGAGCTAAGCTAGGTTTCCAAAGGCTGCACAGGCTCGGGTGATGCTTGCCCTAGTTTCAGCGTTTCTGGAAGCTCAGGCTCCCAAATGCTTCCTCCACTCTTCCTGCCTCATAGTGCTACTTCCAGCCTCACAGTGCTACTCCAAAAAGGTCTGTCCTTGAGGAAATTATAAATTACAATCCTGTGGACAAGGTCTAAAGGTTAAAAGAGGCAAATACAAAGGGGCCTGAAACCGTGGGGAGATTTGTCGGAGGCATTAGAAACATACTAAAGTTTCTTACCTTTCACTTTTTTCACGGGGGGGGGGATGAGAAATTAGAGCAATTTTCAGAGGGGGATGTTGGAACAGTAAGCACAGAACAGAAGAATACAAGCCACCAAATATAATTGTAGGGTTCCTCCTGGCACTGGCACTAGCAGGCTTAAATGCTCCCTCTGTTCCACTCCACTCTCTGGAGGAAGGCTTATAGGTCACATTTTGCCCAGAAAACATGCCAACCACAAAAGCAAATTTTCAGGAAATGAATTCTGGTAACTGTTTCGCTTCTTGATGCACCTTTTGCTTACAAAGAAAAATATGAGTACTTCTCTCCAGGAAATACTTAAGGGGTCTTTCCAAAGGCTGTTTAGGTTCCTAGGACTACATCTTGAGAATACACTGCACCCATCCCTTCTGGCCTTGAAGGTTGTGCAAAGAAACAGGCAGAACACCCAGAAGGCCCAGGATTCCATCCTTAGAAACCATCTGACAACCACTTTCCAAACTCGCTGCCCCCACTGGGTTTACATCTAATGTCTTATCTACAAACAGCCTCCTACTGGTCCTCCCTGCCCCTAGTCTACCTCCAAGCACCAGAGTAATCAAAACTGATCATGGCAATAGACTCACTTTTCACAGAAAACCTAAATCTTCTAGCCTGGCCCTTAACCCCATCCAACCTCTCCTCTCCTCTCTTCACATATCCCACAATCCCTGCAACACTACTTGCTCACTCTCATTATTTGCACAGAGCCCTAGCACATGCTGATCCCTCAGCTCTGGACACTTTGAAATCTTCTACCTGCCTCAGAATGCCCACAGGCGTACCTTCCTCCAGACTGACACACTTCCCACAGTGTCCCAACGGCAAAGCAAACCACTGTCATGGTCTACTTTCACAAAAGATTCCATTAGATTGAACCCCATTAAAAAGAACTACCTTGGCCGAGTGTGCCTAGCACTCTGGGAGGCCAAGGCAGGAGGATCACTCAACGTCAGGAGTTCGAAACCAGCCTGAGCAAGAGTGAGACCCTGTCTCTACTAAAAATAGAAAGAAATTAATTGGCCAACTAAAAATATACAGAAAAAATTAGCTGGGCATGGTGGCGCATGCCTGTAGTCCCAGCTACTCAGGAGGCTAAAGCAGAAGAATCACTTGAGCCAGAAGTTTGAGGCTACAGTGAACCATTATCACACACCACTGCACTCCAACCTGGGCAACAGAGCAAGACCAGAGTGGTCTATAAATAAGAGACATCTGGGCCAGGCTCAGTGGCTCATGTCTGTAATCCCAGCACTTTGGAAGGCTAAGGCAGGAGTATCCCTTGAGGCTAGGAGTTCAAGACCAGACTGGGCAACATAGTGAGACCTCATCTCTACAAAAGTAAAAATTAGCTGTGCATGGTGACATGTAGTCCCAGCTACTCAGGAGGCTGAGGTGGGGATTACTTGAGCCCAGAAGTTCAAGGTTACAGCGAGCTACGATTAGGCCACTATACTCTAGCCTGGGCAACAAAGTACATTGTACAACATCTGTACAGATTTTTTAAAAACTTCACAGGAACCTAACGGTTCTCATGAGATGGGATCACAGGGAACTCTTCCTAGCACAACAGATACCCTTAAAGAGTAGCTACAAAAACTAGTGCAGGCCCCAGGCAAACTGATACAAAATTTCTGGGCCAGGAGGTCCCTCTTCTCTTGGAGGTGGGGAGGGAAGAACTCAAAGATTTCTACCAGAAGTCTGCTCAGACTTTACGCATAGTACGCATAGCACAGTGGTTAAGAGCAAAAGTTCCAGTCAGAAGAGGGTTCAAATCCCAGCTCTACCTCTCACTAGCTAATGCGCTTCAGCAACGCCTCTGTAAAGTGAGGATAACAGGACTTGGCTCATCACCTAACAGCAACTGGCCCATAGCAAGTACACCTAAGTGTTAATGACTATCTCCACTAGAATGTTTTTGTTCCTAGCTCCCTAATGCTTTAGAATAGCATCTGAGCACCCATGTGTCCCAAGACCAATCCAGATGGCATCACCATCAGGTTTGTTCTGTCACTCCCCATCCTGGTGGTGGTTCTCTCAATGGTTTTGGAAGGCCCAGCCCCAGTCTAGATGGCCCCAAACATTTCCAACACCACGTAATGCATCCCAGATAAGCTGAAGGAGGCTGGGAACACTGCTGGAGGACAATGCTCAGGAGACCACTGACCACATCAAACAGCAACGTTCCTGCCAATACCCAGAATTGGTTTTCAGAGACATTCAACAAAGTAAAGGAGCAACTCCAAATTAACTTCTCCTGAACACGTGGAGAGTCAGTCACTCTTCTTTGTAGCCAGAGAAATTTCCCACCCCAGCCACAGTGCTGAGGACTTCCCTCCATGATGTCCCAGATTTCCCTGCACTAATAAAAACAGAGAAAAAAAAACAAAATAGCATCTGACACAATGAACATTTTTTTGCTCAAATCTCCCACTCAAGATTCACAAGACTTTAAAAAAGAACAAACAGAACAGAAGCAAGTGTTAGGTGGGCCTGTGCTAATTAGAAGAACCCACATGCGGGGGCCACCCTCCCTTTTTCTTGGCTCCTAGCGAGCACTGTTTACATAGAAAGTTTTGTACAAAGTCAAGTTCCCCTTCAGGGGAAAAGTGGGGAGGAGAGCAAGACGCATCTTTAAAAAACTCTAGAACATTACTCTAAGTTAATGTATAGAACCAGCACATCAATACCACCAGATAGCCTGTTAGAAATGCACATCTTGGGCCCCACCTGGACCTACTGAATTAGTTGACATTTCAACAGAACTGCCAAGAGATTCATACATCCATCCAAGTTAGACATACATACAGTACTCCTCCTGATACTTGGGAGTTAAGTTCCAAGACCCCCAGTGAATGTCTGAAACCCCTAATAGTACTGAACCCTACATATATAGTTTTTTTCCTAAACATATATACCTATGATAAAACTTAGTTTACAAATTAGAGATAAACAATAATAAAAGAACCATAACACACCATACATGCGCTGGGTGCAGCGACTCATGCCTGTAATCTCAGCACTTTGGGAGGCAGGGACAGGAGGATCACTTGACACCAGGAATTTGAGACCAGCCTGGGCAACATAGCAAAACCCCATCTCCATAAAATAGTTTAAAATTAGCCAAGCATGGTGGAACATGCTTATAGTCCCAACTACATGGGAGGCTGAGGCAGGAGGATGGCTTGAACCCAGGAGACTGAGATTGCAGGCAGCTATGATCACACCACTGCACTCCAGCCTGGGCAACAGATTAAGAAAAATGACTGTGCTCTCTCTCAAAATATAGAAAAATCTCTCTCAAATGAAAACTTGGTTCCAGCCATCTCAAACCAACAAAGGTTTGCAGAAGCCTTCCCACACTGAATGGGGATTTGCCTTTTTATTCAGGGACACTGTAAACAGGGTAGGTCAGCTTTCCCTGAAACTCTGGAAAATCAAAACCAAACAAACAAGAAAAAGCCCTGTAAAGCCAAAGATCTAACAGCCACATACCTACTCTGAAAGGGCTGCAGTGAAACTCTAAGAACACTGTGCTGAACAGCTACAAGGAATCCTTCCAATTATGCAACACTGCCACCCCTTGGTGAGGTCTGCAAGGGCAGGAGGCCATCTAAAAAATAGCCCCTGCTCCCTTCAAAGGTTATCCTCACACTGAGGATGACCCTTCCCCAAAGCAGCCAAGCTTGGCTCCCTACTACAGCGCTAGCACTCTGAAGTAGACACAGCATACCCTTAATCTTCTCTGCCTCTAGCCCCTATACTGGTGGCCCACAATTGTTTTTCAGTTAAGGGAGCCCTCCTCTCTAATACTATAGTCCCAAGATTTAGGGCTAAAGCTACAATCTAAGGAGCCCAGAGAACACTAATCATCAGCAGAAAGCACTATTTCTCTCAGCTCCAAATTCCTGCTCATAAACTACATTCTTTCTGCAAGTCTGTTCCTGCCTCAAGGATACTAGAAATTTTAGATTCAATGGTCTCCAAAAGTTCTAACTGCCAATACCTCAAGACTGAGGGTCCAATATGTCAAAATACCCTAAAGCGAAATGAGCCAACAAGACCCATGACAATACTCCGTTCTTATATACCAGCACCATGATCAGACTTTAGATGAACATAATTATTGTACAAACTGCTAAACCTAAAATTATTTCAAAATAAAGACTGAAAAGGCCGGGCGCGGTGGCTCACGCCTATAATCCTAGCACTCTGGGAGGCCAAGGCGGGCGGATTGCTCAAGGTCAGGAGTTCGAGGCCAGCCTGAGCAAGAGCGAGACCCCGTCTCTACTACAAATAGAAAGAAATTAATTGGACAACTAAAAATATATAGATAGCCGGGCATGGTGGCACATGCCTGTAGTCCCA
>CAUYRT010045726.1:0-101892 GCA_963574885.1 Lepilemur ruficaudatus
GAGATAGCACCATACTCTTTCACTTAAAGGCTTTTGCACACCTAGTGGAAAACACTGACCATAAGTATTGGTTTTATAAAGCTGAAATGTAAGTTATGCTCCCTAAGCATATATATTTGTCCTGTGGACAAATGTGGTGTCCCCCAACTGGATTATATGGTCATTTCAGTAGTCTTGACCAGCAAAATCAGTGACATAGAATAATAAAGCATCAGAGGCCATCACATAATTTCATAACATTTCCTTTCAGGTTTTTATGCGTATAAGCATGCCTATGCAAGTACTAGATTGTGTTGTAAAGTGAATCTTTACTCTGCATAGTGATCAAAAAGGCACTGGCCTGGACTACAGTGGTGATGACAGAAGCAGAAAGAAGAGAGCATACAGGGCCCCTTCAACAGTACTGGTCATGTACAAACCAGCAAATTATCCGTGGTCTCCACAGCAGGAAGGACCTCCAAAGCTGGAGAAAAGATGGGTCAAGGATGGAAACATCTTCCTTATTAAAACACCACATATAACTCTCTAAGTTCTGACTCACGAATCTTGAGATCTTAAAGAGAACCCCCAGATGGTGGGAGCTGGCCTGAGGAGCAGCCTCTGATGCTTTCCCCTGACCACCGCCTTTCAGTAGGATTCAGTCACTTTAATTATCAGTCACCACTAATTCTGGAACCTGGGAGTTTCTCTTTGAATTGTTGGCCTACATGCAACCAAACTCTTCCTTTCCTTCATCCTTCTTAGCAAAGTAGAGACATGTAGAATTTTCAAAATGAATGTGATTCAGTAATAAACAAAAATGAAACTGTAGTAATTATAGGCATGCTATGTCACATAAGGTCACATTTCCAAAGTTTAAGTTCTTGATCCTAAACCAAATACATCTAGCCCCAAAAGACTGCACTATTTCCTGCTGGGAGTCCTCCTCCCATCTCCGTTCTGCCTGTTATTTGGTCAAAGTTTTCTAGCTGTCCTATTGTTTTCTTCATCTTTCCAAGGATGGTAAGTGTTCAAACAATGGGCTGAAATAAAACATAAGAAGGATGGCCTGCTGTAACTGGGGTGGTTAAGAAAGTCCTCTCTGCAGAGAAAATAAGACAAGGACTAAAGGATAAACAGCACCCAGTCATGAGAACCTGGAGAAAGAGTGCTCCTGCCAGAGGAAGCAGCTTATACCCAAGCAGGCAAGAAGCTGGTGTCTTGGACAGAAACTGAAACAAGTTCTGTGGAGCCAGAGCACACAGAGACAGGGAGAGATGACATGAGATAAGGCTGGACAGAAAGTCAAAGGTCAGATCATGTAGGACACAGTGAGGAGCTTGGACGTGTTTAGGTTTTATTATAAGTGCAAGAAGCTGTTGAAGGCTTTGAGCAAGGAAGTGACTCAAATGATTGGATTTATCTTTGAGATCCTTCTTGCTGCTATAGGGAATAGGACATTGAAGAGGGAAAAGTAGAAGGAAGACCATTTAATAGGCTGCTGTAGATATCTGGGCAAATGATGATGCTGGCTTACACCACTATTTTCCAAACTGTGGGTCACAGCCCAACTGGGTTATATGGTCATTTCAGTAGTCTTGACCAGCAAAATCAGTGACATAGAATAATGTTCAGTAGAAAGCATCAGAGGCCATCACATAATTTCATAACATTTCCTTTCAGGTTTTTATGCGTATAGGCATGCCTATGCAAGTACTAGATTGTGTTGTAAAGTGAATCGTTACTCTGCATAGTGATCAAAAAGGCACTGGCCTGGACTACAGTGGTGATGACAGAAGCAGAAAGAAGAGAGCATTCATGAACATAAAGATGACTTCAGATACATAGGAATGGAAGAGAGCACTTAAGAAAAAAACATTAAAAGAGAGGAGATAGAGTTCTGTGATGCATTTAATTTCAAGTATCACATTCTTATATTTATGCCCCACTTATTCTTTAAAAAATATTTATAATAACTTAACCATAGTAAAAATATAAGCTTGAACCAATAATATAGGAAAATGATACACAACCAGCCATTTTTTTCTGAAGGGTACATATTAAAAACTTGGAACATAACCTGATGGTTACCAGTAAATCATTCTCTCACCTCTCCGCTAAGCATTACTTTTCTGGGTCATTGACAGAGGTTATAAACAAGTCTAGGGTATTTCTAAAAAAGCTGCATGCAAAGGAGGAAATATTAAATGCTCTATCTATTCAGGCTTCATTCCTTCTGAAGAGTGTTCCTTGGTCTTCTGAGGTTCCAATTCTAGCTTTGCTGAATTTCACAGTGCAATCTAGTCTCTGCTCAGCTTGATGTATAAAGTCACCAAATACAAAATGTTCAAAAATTTACATCATCGCCACAGTGAGTAATACAAATGCACTGTGCACTGGGCTAAATGTCATATTTATGTTTTATTTTGCCCAGTGTAGAATATAATGACCTCTCTTAGAAAAGATCATCTTAATAAGTCTATTTATATGTACTTGAGCGCATTGGATTTCAACTGCTGTATGGGGTAAGTTTCTAACCTGATGAGAGAATAGATTAATAATAAATCATCCTGAAAATCAGAAACTTGCCTTGGAAAGAAAGGGTACATGTCATGGGCAATTAGCAGATGCAGAAATCCTTTAATTATAAAGCATGCCCTTACCTGAGGAACTTTATACTATGCTGACGAGAGCCTACATCTAATAATAAGCCTTTTCATTTTACACACACACACAAACACACACCCACAATCTATGAACATGTTAAGACCCATATGTTCAAACAACCCATCTACAAATTGCTAGATGGGGCCAGCATCAGCTCCTTACTCCCTCCACCAAAGCAAGTTTGCTGTTTCACCCCCTATCTTCTTCCTGGGATCCTAATAACAGCAGTTCTAACAACATGCCTCTCCCCTTCAGACACCAGCTTTGCTTTGGGTTAGGCGACTACCAAAGAAAGACTGCCGCTGTATTTTATTAGGAGACTCTTAAAGATTTTCAGAGTCAACAGAATGAGTTTCTAATGGTATAAAATTAAA
This sequence comes from Lepilemur ruficaudatus, assembly GCA_963574885.1. Classification (NCBI taxonomy): domain Eukaryota; kingdom Metazoa; phylum Chordata; class Mammalia; order Primates; family Lepilemuridae; genus Lepilemur; species Lepilemur ruficaudatus. The sequence continues at coordinate 3,021 of CAUYRT010045726.1, forward strand.
TTTCAGCAGGAACTATTCTACTACAGATGCCTTCCCCATTGCTTCCCAAGCCAGACCACCCAGGTAACTGCATATGCTGAATGTCCATACAGTTTGATAGCACCATGCAGACAGCCACACCTGACCTGACTAGTTATGCTGCTAACTCTACTGTAAAGCCATTCCTACGCCAGATGAACCGCAGAATTTTAGCAAGTAAAGAGCTGAAGACAGGGCAGCATTGTAATCTTCAATCTGTTTCTTCATTCTCAAAGCTCACAATGTTGGACCTTTCTGCAGAAATTCAGTTTGCTTTTTATTATTCACTGAGGAAGTCTGGTACATAGGAAAGCTTCCTCTTAGCATAGATAAGACTAACAGGCTAACAGTTTTTTGGGTAAGTAGAATTAATTATCAGGAAGCTGTTGGTAGCTCATTGCTGACCTGTAAAAACCTGGTAAGAATGAGGTCAGCTAAAATAATAAGATCTATTTAAAGTTTGGGTCATATAAGACGTCATTAAGGATCACATTATTTCAGAAAAAAAAAATTGCAGAGATCTCTCCTCTTAAAAGAAAATAGCTTTTCTGCTGGAAAGCTTCCAAACCGCACCATTGCAAAACCTAAACACTTCAAACCATGGAACGCTAATGTTTAACTGTCTGGTTCTGGTTGTCTTGCAAACCTTTTCCCCCCTGGTAATTGAATTTTGTTGACATCCAGTATCATTTCACTTTTAATCCCAATTTTGTTCCTTACTCTGGGGGAAATATGCTTTCATTGCCCTGGGGTTAATTTTTTACACCCTACATAATGTGGAATGTATTCTGCCCTGCTCCTTGTGATTAGGAGAAGTAGTAATCAGCATTTTACTAGAGTTGGGGAAAACAGTAAAGGGCAGGGCTAGCCCAAGGCATAATTGTGAAATGCCTGAAATTTTTAAAGCTCTTGCCTTCTAATTTGTCATTTAACTCTTTTTGTGCTCTAATTGCTTGTTTTACCACTTAGAGCTGCATGATGTGAGGCCTTGAAGTTGCTTTAGTGTCCTCCCCTTGCAGGATTGACTGAAAGGGTACATATTACACTGTGTGGCACATTTTCTGATGCATAGTAAATATTCCAAAGTTGATATGTCACCCTCATCATCCTCATCAACATCTCCCAAACCTCAGGACTGAGGGATACTTAATACTGATTTACAATGAAATTGCCTGCAAGAACATTTGCTTTTAATAATTTCATTTTCAAAGACTGAAAAACCAAACCCAAAGGAATGTGCCTCTAATTCTAACATTTTAGGTCACCACAGGAGGTGGAGAAGAGATGAGATAGCCTGTTGGGGGAGGCTTTACTCCTTTGCAGCGATGACAGCTGCCTTTTCATTAGACTGGCCTTGCTGGGGGAAAAAAAAAAAAAGATAACATGAGTCAGGCATGGGGCCCAGGCAGCATGTGAGACCTGACCAGCTTACACCAGAGCTAGAAAGCCCATGCCCTTGTTCAGTTCCAAAACCACTCCTGGCAGCCCGCAGGTCTGGATTCTTTCCTTCTACCTCCTTCCTACCAGCAACCATTCACTGAAGGGTCAAATTAGTGCATTCGTAAATGCTGTATAGTGGCTGAGGCAGACACAGGATTTGTGGGATCTGATGCTTATACAATTGTGGGGGCCCTTTGTAATGGAATACAAAATAATAAATAATAGATACCAGTGTGAATGTTTAATTAGAATAAAAAAAGAAATCACCACAAAGTACACATTGAAAAAGCTGACAAATATCACAAACATCACAAAATTCAGAATAATTATTTATTTGTTAATTAGCTCTTCCTGATACATCCTACATTTTTTCCTACCTTGTTTTGGTTTTGGGGGGGCTGCATACCCTTTGATTGCACCCTCACATGTTTCCTGATGAGAGAGAGTCTCTGAGTTAACAAGGCATTGATGAGAACCAAAACCTTTTCTTAAAATTTTTCATTTTAATGATTTGAAGAACTTTCCACAAATGAGCTTCTGGCTCTCAACATTTCAAATCTTTTTTCTCCTCTACTATCCACATACTTCTGGCCCTGTAGAACATCTTCATATAGCATTACAACCACTGACCCTGAGTCTTCCTTCATTCTGTGACCCCAAAGGAATAAGCAGAGGATTTCTGAAAGTGTTCCTGTGTAAGAACAGGTAGCATTAACTATTATTATAACTGGAAGTGACTGAAAACCAAGTAAACACATCCCCCTACACCCAATTAAAGGGATCCCGACTTTGATTTCCCATTAGCCAAATATTCAAAATGTCCACAGCCAGTCTGAGGCTACCCAGTATGAGGGGGCATGGAGATGAATTTGATATGGCAAGACACTGCAGTCCTAATTGTGGCTCAAGTGTTTTCCATTTTCAAATCTTACAAAAGCATATGCACAAGCAAGTGTAGTCCCTGAAGATTTAAACTTCTTTAGCTTCACCGGAAACCTACCTCTGCACAGAGGAGTTAGCCCCATAGAATTCTGAGGATAAAGGTGAGTTCTTGCCCCCTGTACTTACGGAAAGATCTCCTTTAGGCAGAAGCACTTTATACTATGAAGACATACATACATAATAAAAATAATATCAGCATTATTACTAAAATCCATTGTGCCCAAGCATTAGGCAATCTCAGAGGCAGAAATCACTAAATCTGGCTGTTTGGAGAATGGAGAAAGAAGCAGAGATGGTCTCCTCCTGAACTTTGAAGAACCTGATCTCTCCTGATACCTCCCTCAGCTCTGCCCAATGTGACCTGAAGAAGCAAGTTTGCTTGTGTTAAGAAATCTTCTTATCTAGTTCAATAATTTTAATTGCCTGATTCTTTGAATCCAAACTCTACTCTGGCAGTAACTAGCTGCTGCATGAGCTTGGATAAATTATCTAGCCTCTCTAAGCCTCCATATTCTCACCTATAAAATGGCAATGATAGTACTTTCTTTGCAGAACTGTGGAAAATATTAAATCGATGGTATAGGTATACTATGTGGCATCTAGTAAACAACTAAGGTATTGTAGCTGTTATTAGTATTGTCCACACTTTAAGTGATAGCTATAATAAGGGAGGAACCAGTAGGGGAATATTGGACAGCCAGAGGCCCAGCAACTCCAGATGTACCAAATACAGTGGGGAAGATCAAATTTCATAAATGCTAAAAGGTATTATTTCAATTTCAGCTGCCCCACTTTGCTACCAGAAACCAGTAGCAACACAGTGAAAGTGGCCATGGCAACGTGACAGCCACAGTACTCTATGAACAGAGTTTGTCAATAAACATGAGGCTTTTAGGAAGCAAGAAGAATTCTTGTCTGGCTTAGGTTTTCCTCCTGATGTAGGCTCTAATTCTAAAAGTGCATGAGATTTGGGAAGTGTTCTAGCCTCAGATTTTGACAGTGTGATATTTGAGCAAGACCAGCAAATTGCCCCTGGTAATGGCTGCAAGGGACTGGCACTGAGCACTCCGTAGGTAATAGTGACTCTGTAAAGCATTTGTGAATTCAGCTAAAGTGATCTGTCCTCAGAAGTCCTGGACACTGCTGCCTGGGCATGGCCCAGGCTCTGAGTAGCCTGAGACATCAGGCAATTCAAGGCATCAGAACATTGTTATTAGTGCTTGGTTCTGAAGCCAGATTGCACCCAGCCCCAAATCTCTGCTCTAGCATTTACTATCTTTATTATCCTGGGCAAGCTACTCAAATTCTCTGTGTCTAAGTTCCCTCATTCTAAAGCAAGGATAATATAGTATTTACCTTATAGGGTTGTAGTGAGTATTAAATGAGATTCTGTATCTAAAGGGCTTTAGAACAGTGCCTGGCACATTGCACATGCTCAATAATGGCTAGCTCTAATGTTAAATGGGAAATCTGGTGGAGATATCCAACAGGTATTTGGTTATGTAGATCTGGCCCTCAGAAAAAAGATAGTGATTAAAGAAATAGATTTTAGATTTTTCTAGTTATATTTGTTCCTTGTGGCTGCTATAACAAATTACCATAAACTTGGGTTAAAAACAACAGAAATTTATTTTCTTGCATTTCTGGAGGCCAGAGTCCAAAATCAGTACTACTGAGCCAAAATCCTGGTATTGACAGGGTCGCACTCCCTCTGGAAATGCTAGGGGAAAATCCATATCTTGCTTCATCCAGGTGCTGGTAGCTGATGGCATTTCCTGAATTGTGTGTACAGCATTGTTCCAATTTCTGCCTCTGTGGTTACACTGCCTTCTTCTCTTCTGTCTACATCAAACCTCCCTTGTTCTCCCTCTTCTAAAGACACTTAATGATGGCATTTAGAGTCTACCTGGATAACCCAGGATAATCCAGAATAATCTCCCTATTTCAAAACCATTAACTTAATTACAAAAACTCTTTTTTTCAAATAAGGTAGCATCTACAGGTTCCATGGATTAGGACCTGATCTCATTGGAAGCCATTTTTTCAAACTAGTACGCTAGTTAATGTATGACGCTGCAAGACATGAAGAGGAGCAGACTAAATACAGAACCATGGGAACCAGAAATACCTAACAGGGAAGCAAAGAAAGAGGAGCCACCACAAGGAAATGAGAAAGAAAGGACAGCAGTGAGAGGAGAAGATGTGGTGGGGGGGTGTGTCTGAGATACCAAAGACATAATGGGTTTCACAAAGGACAGAATGCAGGAAACACTTCAGAAAATCAAGCAGAGGGCTAAGAAGGAATTATTGATCTTGACTGTTAAGAAGGAAATCAGTAAATTCAGCCAAGATGGATTTATTAGCATGGGAGAAAGAGAGCCAGGTGATGATAGATTAAGGACAGAGTCACTTACCTTTTTGACGTACTTTGTGCATAGACATAGGTATAAGGGGAAAATGGTGCAAACACACATCTTGACATTCCACTCCTCCACCTCCTTGTCAGTTGTGTTTTCTTTGGATTCCCAACAATAAAAGCTCATCAGAGGCCCTGAACTTGCCAACGTGGACATGAGCCATGATTAGAAGTGAAAGGTGCTGCCTTCTTCCCATATAAATATATTTGCTCTCCAGCTCTTGAGAGAGGTCAATGGAAAAGGTTTATTTATTTTTATGATTACTCAGTCCACTCTCTCTCTCAAAGGCATTCTTGGGCTTGTCAAGTAGTGATATTTTTAATCAATAAACTCTTTTTCAGTATCTTCAAAAGGACCTTATGAAGTACATAGTATAAAATTTTTTCTAATATATAAACATCATTAGTCACTCAATAATCACTATAGCTAAGCATTCTATTAGGGAAATATAAGATATATTAGGGATAATATAAGATTAAAATAATAGCTAACATTTAGTGCCTTGTATGGGACAGTCACATTTAAATATCAATGCATTTCAAAAATTTGGTGAGAGAGGAGGTACTACTATGACACTAGTATCATTGTTCCCAATTTTATAGAGGAGGAAACAGAGGTGCAAAGTTAAGGAAAAACCATAGAGCTAGGAAGCATGAAGCAAAGATTAACCCAGAAGTCGATCTCTGGGCCTGTTCTCTGAACCACTATGATGAACATTTTTTCAGCATCTGCAAGAAAACATGTCTAACATACTTTTTTAAAGGAGGAAGCATACAAATAAGCGTGTGTCTGAGATACCAAAGACATAATGGGTTTCACAAAGGACAGAATGCAGGAAACACTTCAGAAAATAAGCAGTATTTCAAAATAACTTAACAAAAACTAGATTTTGCCTTTAAGAAAACCTCATACTTCAAATCCATATTCATTATTTGGAGCATATTTACCGAGTACCTAGTAATATACTAGGCACTGTTATAGAAACTGATCTTTCAAAAATGAGCAACATAGACAAAAACTCCTGCCCTCATGTTCAAAACGGCTAGCTCCATCTTTCAATTTCATGCAATAATCAACACTGCCTCCACAGTTGCAGAGCCAAGCTGAAGCCAACTCTTCCCTCACTGTAAGTGAACAGCACTGAAACATTGCAAGGAGAATTACACTGCATGGTAAAAACTGTTGCTACCAACTACAGAAATCATCCTTCTGGAGAAAATTTTGCTATACTGAACCATAGGTGAGAAATTACAGAGAAAAAATGGAAAACCCTATGTGGAGAATTTTTCTTGCTGCTCACTGACCTTTCAAGCATCTAAATCAATAATCCTGGTTCCGAGAGGCACTAGCTTCATGATACTGGGCAACTTCTTAGGCATTTCTGGGTCAGTTTTCTGAGAAAGGCATTGCCTATACCTGATGTCTAAGATCATTTTCAGTCTGACGTTCTGTGACCCTAGGTAACAAATATCAGGGGTTAACAGGAGATCATAGAGCTCCAACAGGTTCTCCTTCCCACTCACCCACAGGCAGGAATCTAAGCAAAATCCCCAAACCTCACATACTCTGAATAAAAGCGCAGTCCAGGCCTCTGCAGCAGCACAAATGGAGCCCCAGAGCATGGCAACCTTCTCCTGTCCACACCCTGTGACCGCCCCCCACTCCCCCGCTTTCCCATCAGAATTTATCATTGAAACTCATTTGCCCTTTATGCCAAAAGAAAACTCAGGACTCCCTGTGTGTCCCTCATTCCCAGGTACAGTTGCCAGATAAAATAAGGGACGACTAGCCAAATTTAAATGGATATCCTGCATTGCTATTTGCTAAATCTGGCAACCCTAGCCCAGGCCTCCCAACGCTTTAGGGGAAATGCTACCAAATCCAGGAAGGCTTCCCTGATCACCCACCCTAATTTAAATTGCAATCCCGCCTCCCTCAACATACCCTATCTCACTCCTGGGTTAATTTTTCTGGTAGCATTTACTGGCATCTGACACAAGATACAGTTTATTTGATTGCATTTTGTTTTTTTATTCTCTGCTCTCTCCTCCTGCCAACAGGATTCAAGGCCCACAAGATTATACAGGATTACCTACTTTGTTCATGCTCTATCTCCAGTGCCTACAATACTGCCTGGCACAGAGTAAGTATTGGATAAATATTTTTCAAATGAGTTTGTTAAATTATCTATTTATTTGATTTCAAAAATGATATTAACATTATAATAAATATCGTAGGTGAATTGAATAACTAATTATATATAGCTGATATTTATTGTGCATATATGTACCTAGTATTATGCTAACAGTTTACCTAGATTAATCACTTAATGCTTACAAAAAAACCAGTGAGGTAGGAATGGTTAACCCCATTTTACAGCTGAGGAAACTGATACTGCAGGGGGAAAAAAGTAACGTGCCTAAGGCCATATAGGGTGGCATCAAGATTCAAAGCCAGCAGCCTGACTCTGGAGAGTGAGTTCTTTACCTGAGTTCTTTTCTTAAAAAGAATGCTTTTACCTAGGGATACTAAAAATATGAAATAAAGGGATTAAATGCTCACACAAACTATTAAGGCTCTTGAATGAATAAATTACTGCTTTAGGCCAAAGAATTTTGTTTAGTGGATCCGCGTATGTGAACTAGAACCTGGAAGTGGACAAATTTAAGACATTCTTATGTAACAGACAGACTTAAGTCATGTTAACACAGCATTGGATTGGAGGGGAGTGCAAGAGGGTGAAGTCATGACTGATCATCTGTTGTTTTTGCTCACTTGACTCAGAATCTTGACTCCAGTAGTTACCAAAATGTAACTGGCCAAGATACTGTTACCTATATACACACTTAGTTTGCTGTTTCTTGTAAGTAGCAACTGAAGTTACCACAGATTCTGAAATGAGGGCAATAATTCATTTTACTAACAATTAATTTGAACAAAAATATATACAATTCTGGGTAGGATCTAATCTAAATGTCTAGTTCCTCCTTGCTAAGGAACAGGTTATACTCTCTGCCACTGACTAGAAGGAAATCCCTTTACTCTTGCCCATTCAGAAAGCCCTCCTCTTCCCACTTCTGTGTTGGCTGTTCTCAGTTCGCACTGCTCTGTGCTGTTCCTTTTCTTACATCAGAGCGCTTTTTTTTACATTTTTACATTATTCTCAACCTCTTCAAAAACGACGATTCCAAATTTATATTAAGGACCCCCTATTATTTAAAACTAGTGCACTGTACCATGGCTAGGACCCAGGACCCTAGTAACAGCCCGTAGAAAGCGTAACCAACAGCTGTTACTGATTAACCATCACTTGCTCTTTTGTGGACACCACTTTTCCTGGTCTTCTCTCAAGCATTTAACCCAAGATAAGCAAACTATAGCCAGTAGGCAACATGTAGCCAACAGCCTGAATTTTGTATAGCCTAGGAGCTAGGAAAGTTTCTTAGGAAAAAACATTGCAATCAGTTGGATGATAGGGAACACTAATGTTGAACCTCAATTAAGTAAAATGTTATTTTTAAAAATCCATTCTTATTAGTAGACTTGTATTACAAAAAAAATACTCAATTACTATGATTATTACATTTTTAATTTCATCAATTAAAATTGCAGAAATGCGTTTGCTTTTTTGTTGTATAAGTATTTAAGACCTACTTATACTCAATTTAGCCTTTTGGCTCACAAAGTTTCAAATATTTATTCCTTGGCCTTTTACAGAAAAAAGTTTGCTGACCCTTGATCTAATCTTTGCTGTTCAGGCAATATGTTTCCAAGAAGGACAATATTGGTAATTATTTTTAAAAAGGGAGTAAGTACAATTTCATCAACTCTAAATGTCTTGTTTAGATGTAATTAAGTATGCTATTCTGTGGTATCCTTTTTAAAATTAATATTTATTTGCTGCTACACACAAGTTTTTTGTAACTTTTAAAAGTGCTGTTATTTTCATTTTCAAACCATGCCACTTTTTTAGCCTAAGTTCCCATTGTCACATTTGACTAATTGTTATTAAAACATTCCATTTGGCAGTTTGTTTTTGATGGGTACCAAATTATATGCAGTATGGCATAAAAAGATAATTCAGACCATCTAAAAATATGCCTCAATAAACATACAATCTAGGAAGGCTTTTCATTCAGGATCATCTATTTCTTATCCACATCAGCAAATATATTGATGATTTTTCTAAAATTTTTTTTCCAGTTGACTGCCATCTCATTTCAGAAGGAAAAGAAAACATATTTTTTTAAACATATATTTTTTTAAACAAAGAGAACCTACATGAATGTCCACTCATATACCAAGGGAATCCCTTTAGTTGACCCCAAGAAAAGTGTGGAGCATTCTTAATGGAACTATAAAAACATGGTTATGACTTGTTCCATATTAAACATTATTTTAAGCTGTCTCTTTTTTCTTGGTAGACTTTGAATCAGCAAGGGAAAGAAGAGCACATGTAGGCATGGGTGCATTGCTGAAACTCTAACAGCCATCACTGGATTTAGCCAAGCCAGGTTTATGGAGCAAATAAATTCAGCCTGGACCTGGGGTTGTTTATTCAACATTCCCTAATTCACTCAACACACCCTTACTGAGAGCTCACTGTACAGTTTCTGTTTCAAAGGAATTCAGAGTTAATTTAATCTCAGTTGTTCTAGGTTGGCCCTAGAAGAAACTATAGTTCAGGTAGAATGAGCTGTCTTTCACTTTGTTTACCTATATTGTCTTCATCTTTTGAAGTTACCAATATCATTGCTCCTTAGATACCAAAAGTCTGTAGCTCAGCCCTGCCATTCCTGCCTTAACTTCTGAAAGCCAGAACTCCTGAGGCCTCCATCTGAGCCTCCCTCCCCCGCATGCGTCGGATCTTCAGGCCATCTCCACGGCACCCAAAGGCAAGATTTCCCTACCATCACTCTATGTCGTTTCTTTCCCATCTCATTCCTTCAGGACCAGATTGATCCTAAAAAGTCAACTAGCACTTTGGAAAGTGGATTAAATTCTCAGACTTCTAAATGAAAATAACAGCTAACACTTATCAGTTCTAGTGCTTACCTGGGCCAAGCACCATTGTACATACTTTACATGAGTTAACTCATTTTCTTTTTATAGTGACCTTATGAAGGAAGTACTTCTATCATTTTGCATTTTGAAAATGAGGAAACAAGCACAGAACATTTCAATAGCTAGCCCAAGGCTCTTCTGCTGAGATATGGAAGGGCCAGATACAAAGCCAGTCTGTCTGGCCTATAACCTCTACTCTCTCTGGTGCCTCTAGCAAGATTTAAAAGATTGGCATAGATTTTAGGAGTTGATCATCCAGAGGCAGTCTTCCAAATTTGATCTAACCCAAAAAGAGATGACAATAGGTTCCCCCTTATCCAAGGGGGGATACATTCCAAGACCCCTAGTAGATGCCTGAAACCATGGCTAGTACTGAACCCTGTATGCACAATGTTCTATCCTGTACATACACACTTATGATAAAGTTTAGTTTATAAACCAAGCATAATAAGAGAGTAACAACATAATAAAATAGAGTAATTATAACTATATATAACTATATTTATAGTTATAACTATATTACATAGACTATAATAAAAGTTATGTGAATGTGGTCTCCCTCTCTGAAAATGTCTGATTGTACTATACTCACCCTTCTTCTTGTGATGATGTGAGGTGATAAAGTGCCCACGTGATGAGATTAGGTGAGGTAAATGATGTTAAGTGGAAAATTCCAGGAATAACAATTCATAAGTTTTCAATTGCACATGGTCTGAGCAGCATGATAAAATCTCCAGCCACCCCACCTTTACTGCCATTGGTCACTTCGTTGCCTTCTGGGTTATCAGGAGGACTGTCATGGTACCACAGTGTTTGTGTTCCAGTAACACAATGTTACTTAATAATGGCTTCAAATGCAAGACCAGTGATGTAATATTTTCAGACCGAGGTGGATTGCAGGTAACTGAAAACCAGGATGGGGGGACCAGTGTACTCTGAGGAGGGGAATTAGGGGCTGGCAGCAAGGGATAGGCAGCCTCCCTGGAGAGAAAGACACTTTCAGTAAAAGAACCACCCTACAATGGTCACTGTTGAGCTGAGGGCTTTGACGTGAAATTTCCATTCACAAGAGAAGCTTGTTTTATTGAAAAGTTAGAAACGAGCAGCCTTTTAGGCTTCAGCGTCCTGACCTGGGTCACCTTGTTCCTAGGAATGACCCTTCCACTGGGACCCACCTGGGGGGCTTTTGCACAGCAGGAACTGGATGATTCCAAGTCTGAATTGTGGCCAGGAGGAAGAGTCAACCAGGACTCCGGACAACACGTTACAGTCAAGAGTGCAAGTCCTTGGGAGAAATATGGCTCCCTCGCTGTTATCAGGAGAGAGCGGCTGGAACCAGTCAATTATCAAGGGTTTTCTGAGCTGCGAAATCCTTCAAATGTGAAACATGTCATGTCAGACTAGGCCACTGAGAAAGAATACGTAAATAAATTAAAACTGCCAGAGTGAGCTTTTGGTTTTGACATGTGTGTGCGCCTGTCCTCCGGAAGTTGTGCAGAATGCGTCAAACCTCACTAGTGCAGAGCTCATACTAAACAAGCCTGGCAGGTGGGTTGTGAGGACAGCACCCCCTCACATTCCTAGGCTTCCTGGCATCCCCTTCTCACTCCCTCCAGTGGGCTTTGGGGCTGATTACCCTTGATTCTGGTGGAACCAGAGATAACTTGGCCCTCCCGTAAGACAGAATAGCTGCAGGTGTCTGGAATGACAAAAATTCACACACCACAGCAATGTGGCAAGGACAAACACAAGGTAAATTCAGTTACTGTCACTGGTTGCTAAGCATTTTTACCCACTTGCAAAGGAGTTTCAACTTCAGGGGTGGATTTTCTGATTTTGCCCTTCATGTTACGCATAATTCTTTACTATCTACCTTTTTGCTTTTAACTGATATTCGATGTTTAATTGGATTAAGCTGTGCAGCAGGACTCTACAGTGTTCCTCAGAGAGATTTGTTTGTTAGTTGGTTTTGCTTTCTGTTTGCAAACGCCAGGGTCTATTGCCCCCAAATAAAATAATTTAGGGGATTATTTAAAATAGATTTTCTAGGATGTCAGATGTGGCAAGAACTTCCAGAATTCCTAGATATTCTATGAAAATGTGCTTTATGTCCCAACACACAAGACAAAAAGTTCACCAGGCTGCCCAAAGCCACATCTTCTACACTCCTCTCTAGATTGAAGCCTGATCCTCTAAGGACTGAACTAAGAGGAGATAGGGGATCTGTAGATGGGGGTTATGAATGCTGGGCGGGGCTTATAGGAATGCAAGAGAGTGGAAGGACCATGATTCAGAGCTCCCTGGAAGTTCCTTATTTCTTTCCTCCTTTCCTCCCTCTCCACCTGTCTCTTTCCCTCCTTCCCTTTCTCCCTTCCTTCTTTCCTGCCCCTCATCCCACTCACATTATTTGTTGTTGTGGAAAGAGTAAAAGATTAGAAATTTCAGTTTAAAATCCTGGCTTTACCATTTTTTCAAATGGGAGTGACACTCACCTCGCGGGTTGTGAGGATTACATGAGTGGACATGTGCCAAACTGAGAATAATAGCCCAATGCACAGTAAACTCTTAACAGATAGGGCCACTTCTACCCCAGTTGTTCAGATCATGCTACAAATTCCTTTCACTGTGAAACAAAACCTTTATTAGAGTTAAAAATGATTACAATTCAAGTTGATATATTAATAGAGTCTATACCAGATTTTGATGAGACTTGGAGCTGAGGTCCAACTGATCTTAGAGATTTCTAACAGGAAAGGCTTTAGGTAGTAAAACTAGATGCCACACTTCTTGCTTTACATTTAACCAGTTCTTCAGGTAACTCAGATGAGGCAGTGGGAAGAAAATTCAGTCAGTTGGGTTACTTCTGCCTAAACAAATAACCATTCAAGCCAGGGTTTTCTCCATTCTTTTTGCCATATACATTTTTAAGAAACTGCAATGATAACATATTAATGTACTATTTTAAAATGTAGTATAACTTTTAAAGATTTATGTTATCTAATTATGGAAATGGAAGAAGGAATAAAAGGTTAAGGCAAACGAATCATTGCCAATGTTTATCAAGCTCCTATATTTGCCAGGCACTGTTCTAAGGATTTTTCACTTGTGAATCCATTCCATCTCACAACACTGTGACGTTTGATACTCTTACTGTTTCAATTATACAGGCAGGGAAACTAACTTGCCCAAGGTCACAAAACTATAAATAAGAGGTCTAGGTTCGAGTCCAGGCATTCTGGTTCCAGAGCACACACCCAGCCTCTACACCACCTGCCTAGTCTTTAGTTCCAGGATATTGATTAATCAACCAAATGGAATTGTTATCCCAGGAGTTTCATTCAACTTAAAAGTCTTCCTTTGGTAACCAACAGATCTTAGTTTAGGTCTACACTGCAATAGAAAAAGAAAAATTGTCAATTGTCTCATTTATTCATAATCACATGATTTTTAAAGCTAAAAATGATAGGAATCCTCCAGCCAACTTCCTAATTTTACTGACAGAGAAATTAAGAGATTTGACTAAAATTGTACAGTTAATTAGTAGAACAGTTACTAAAATTTGGACTATCTTCCAGTTCAGAGGCCTTCCACTCTATTTCACCATATTCTATAATAGTAATAAGAACAATGAAGACTCACTATATGTTCTGTTAAGTCATTGATTTATCTTATCTTACTTATCTTCCCCAAAATCCTATTAGATATTTTCATACTCATTTTATAGATGGGAAAACTTGTATATGTGTATGACCCAAGGTCCATGCTATTAACCTTTACATTGATAGCATTACATATACTAGATTTACTATTTAATTTAAATAAATTGACAACCAAAGGGCTTTTGTTTAGTTTTGTTTTGGGTTATTTCATTTAGCCCTCTCTTCAACTCTTTGAGTATTACCCATCTCTGTGTAAGACTAAATTGAGAACATTAGTATTCTATGCTATCTATTAGTCTTTCTTCTTTACGTAAGAAAAAGGAATGAAAGCAAAAAGGTTCCACAGGCTAAAGAGCTTCTTTTCTAAGTTAAAATCCTTTGGAAAGGCATTAGAAGTTATTTTTAGTTTTATGATTTCTTTCAAGAGCCTTAGTTATTTAGAAAGCAAATGTTAGGAGCAGAGCTGAACTTCCTCTGGATGTGCCATAAAGTCTAGCTCACATCTGTGTGCTGTTCAAACATGTGAATCTAGCCACCATTTTGGAGGAAGAGGGAAACCTTTCAATAGTTGCTGTGAGGAGAGGAATAAAATGCCAGCTGGAATCAAGAGGCAGTGCAGAATTCTGTTAACATTTGCAAACAATGCTGGCTTATTTGTTTCTATTTTTGAGAGTGTGTTTTGTTGTTGTTTTGTACTCTCTCCACTTGCAGTGCTCGGTTTAATTAACTGCTCACCAAATCATCTATCAATGAAGTATGTCAAAAGGGACTGCAGCACAGTGCTGTCCACTTAAAACACAGGGGAGTGCAACGGACTCACGTACTGACAGTCTGAGAATGATTTAATGTGAAATGCAAATTCAACTTGAATTATTGTTAATTATTCAATCATTGATAAATAACCAACTAAATCAATTATAAGTGAAATTAATAATTGTTATTAATAAACTAATATCAAAATGCAAATCATTTGGGAAAACAAACCCTAAAGAAGAGGTTCAAAGGTAGCAATGCAAACTGAACATCTGAACTAACTTTACATTGACAATTCCTTATTAATATTTAAGGAAGAAAACACACACACAAATCAATAATCATTCATTTCCAGAACTCCATCTTTACTAGGAACACTTTGGGCCAATTACATTGTTTGATTAAAGTCAAATGTTGATTTAACCTTCAAGATATTACATGCCCTAGGGGCTGGTTCATACCACCCCACCAAATTGCTCCAAAAAAGCAAATATAGGGTGATTATATTAAATAACTGCCCTCATAAAAGAATTTTATACTTGTTACAAATAATCCATTATCCCCAAGCCAACATACATAACATATCTTCATATCCACATTGTATAAATTTTTAATTGATATTCAAATGGCTTAACTTAAATGAAGAAAAACTGAACATTTGGAAAAATGAAAATTTTTTTTGCTAGTCACTTTTAAACATGTACTTTTCAGAAATTAGGAATATGTTTCTGTTGGTTAACTATACATAAACCAAAAAGAAAAAAAATAACTGGAAGTATTCTGTGTTATGTGATTCAACTCTGTGACCACCAAACTGTATTTACGATTGTTTTCTGAGCAAGTAGGTAGCTTTTTAAACTCTTAGAGGACAGTTTGTACTTTCAATTTCATCCTCACTTAATAATGGCTATTAATTCAGTTTCTAAAATACATGCTTGCTTAATTTTAAGACTTGAGAGTTTCATTAGAGGAATTCTAATATGTCTCACAATCCAGTACTTCACTTAAACTTCAGGAATGGCTCTTTAAATCTGAAGAATGAGATTTCATAACTCTGTTGGTTTATGCTAATAAAAGGTTGTGGAAGATTATATTTTCCAAGATGTCTGTAACATGCTCAACTGCAACACGTTCCCTACTCTTGAATCTAGGCAGGCTTATGATTTGCCAGTAACCAGTGAAATGCAGCAGATTGATATGGCATGACTTCATGACTTCCAAGGCTAAGCCAAAAAAGCCAATGCAGCTTTCACCTTACTCACTGGAAAGCTTGCTTTTGGAGACTTCAGTTGTCATATAAAAATTTCAACTATTCTGAGACTACCATAATGGGAGGAAGCCTAAGCCACCTGAAGAGACCACATGTTGATGTTTCAATCAATTGCTCAGCCGAAGTACCAGTCCACAGCCAGCATCGACCACCATATATGTGAATGAAGAATACCCTGAGCTCAAGACTATGTCTAACAAGAATATAATACTAACCATATATGCAGTTTCTATTGGCTGCATTTTAAAAATTAAAAAGAATGAAATTAATTTTTTAAATATATTTCATTTTACCTACTGTATCTAAAATAGTGCCAGTTCAATGTGTAATCAATATACAAATTGTTAACAAGATAGTGTAAATTTCTTTTTTATCCATACTAAGTCTTTGAAATAGTGTGCAGCATATATTTTAAACTTAAAGCACAACTCAATTCAGACTAGACACATTTCAAACATGCAATAGCCACATGTGCTTAGTGCCCACTATATGGGACAGCACAGCTCCAGAAGATTCCAGCCCCCATCACCAAGTTCTCCCCCATCCCCAACCCAGCCATAAAGTCTTCCCAGCTGAGCACTGAGCCATGTGGAGGCCTCTCTCCATAATACCCACACACCAGATACAGGTTGTAAACTGCTGAGTTTTGGGGTAATGTGATTAGCAGTCATAGTAGAACCTAGCTTCTACTAGAAATATAGGTTATAAGAACAGATGTGTTTTCATCCTCTATTTAAGTTTAATTATTTTAGAGAAAAATTAAACCATAGAATCTTAAGAGTCCCTTAGAAAAGACCTTAAAAAACAACCATGTCAATCTCCTACCTAAGTGCCAAAACCATGATTACAACACCCACAGCAAATGGTCTACTCACCTTTGCTTGATCATTTGTAAGTTACACCTCACAAGAAAATGCTTTGAATTTTTGAGCAATTTTAATTTTTTAAAAAAATTTTCCTTTATATTGAATAGAAATAACCTTTCTATAACTTCTCTTTACTAGTTATATTCTGGCCTCTGGAGCTACACGTCTAACTGCTCTGACAAAACAGACTTTTGGAGACAACAAATATACTTTCGCTTCCCATATCAACCCCTCCTTTTTCCAGGCTAAACACCTGAATTCCTGCAGTTGTTTCTTGTAAGATATAGTTTTCAGAACTTTAACCACTAGAATAAATTCCCTTAGGTCTTCATTTTATGACTCTTCATAAATCCCAACTCTTACAATGTAACACTCAGCAGAGTTCAGTAGTATTAGCCTTACTGTAGATGATGCATTTTCATGAATGTAAGTAAGATTGCTACTCTTCAAAGGTACTTTAATGAAGTCAGGGCTCCCTCCATCTAAACACAAAAAGTCCCTTAGCTGCATGTAGCTCCTTAATATATCTTAGGATGAGGCTGGGAGTTAAAATCAGAAGATCAAACTTGACTTCAATCAGCAATTTACTAGATGTGAGACTTCAGGCAAGTTGTTTCTACAGTCTGTGTCACACTTTTATGTATTAAAAAGTGACAATATAGAAATGCAGCATTTTTGGTAGGCATTAAATGGAATAAGTATGTGATCTGTAATTCGTGAATATTTATACAAACAGAAGATCCTTCTATTATTAATATCAACATAAGATAGGACTTGCTACTTATTTTCATTCAACTTTATCTTCCCGGTTTTGGCTCACCATCGCAGCTTGTAGAGAACTTTATTTAAAATGTTATTCAGTCTAATAGACATTTGCTAAGCATTTATTCTAAGACATCCCATTATCAGTTCTCTCAATGCTTTAGAAAGTCTACCAAACTTTAAAAGTCCCTAGGTAATCTATCAACTTCCCACTAATATGTTGGATTCTTTTAATCACAAGGAGTGATTTGACTCAAGACTTGGGATGCAGTTCTTTGTACTTACTGATTCAGAACCCTGGGTCAGGCTGCCCAGGGCAGCAGCAGCAGCAGCAGGTAGACCCAACTTTAAGACACCTGTAGAGTTTCCTGCTCTATTTCAAAGCTCCAGCATGGTGAGAGTCAGCTGAACACTCACCTATTAGAATAAAAGACCCTTTTTAATTAGTATAGATAGTGGATCTTGAGACACTGGGACTCAGGCTTGTGCAGGGCAGTAGGCTGGTAGAGATCAGAAGCCTAATCACAGAGGAGGCTTTTTGCAAGGCTCCCAGTGGCATCAAACAAAAGAACAAGCTGCAATCTTCAGACTCACCATGTCAGTCCACAATATAACCCAACTTAAAAATCCAGGAGGGAAGCACATTTTTTCATTCTCTTTCCTTTTACTTCATATTTTTTCTGTCACATGCAATAACATCTAAGTTAGCAAGTTTAACTCTACACTCACTGTAAAGGCATGGCAAAGAATGGCAAAGTATTTTTCAGATATGACCAGGCGTAGATATATTACAAATTTCCCTCTGTCCATAGGTCATGCTATAGACATGCTTGGAGAGACCTTATGTATCAACTAATACGACAGACTCAATTTACAGGAGGCGATTGAGCTTCAGAAGCTTGCTTAAGATTCATGGCAAATCAGCAGTAGCACAGACTACAGTTTCCTATGCAATGAATTTCCTGTATGCCCTACTGATTAAACAATTGAGGAGTTAAGCAGCTGAGAAGGTCACAAATACACACACACAAGCACACACATACACGCACCCTCAGGCATACACACATTAAGTTGAAGAGTGAAAGGAACTGGGACCTACGTCACTTCTAATCTGATTCACGGCAGTTTCTCTTCGTAAATGGGAACTGGATGAACCAGTTTTGTATTTCTGTTTTTTAAAAAGAAGCTGCAATGAACTGACCGAATGGATCCAACCTCATTATGCACACCTAGTCTTAGTTTCATGTAGTGTTCTAAAACCCCATCAGCATCCACAGAATTATGGGTTCTTGCACAACTCTCTATTAAGTGGCAATTGAAAGTAGAATTAACAAAGCAGAATGGGAGTACGTCATGGAAGGTTTCCAGAGAGGCAGATCTTTAAAAGCGGAGGGTAATACATCAAGGTATAGAAAGCAACCTAATGTGAAATAAACAGCATCTAAAAACACAGAAGTGGAAAACAATCAAGTGGTATGAGGGAGATGACAAGCAAGTAGTCTTGGCTGGGGCAGAGGCAGATGTATGGGAAACTGGTAGGATGTGGCCTGAAAGTGTGGCCACTGTCTTGACACCATCTAGATATTCCAATGGGGTTATGCCTCTTCTACTGCTTATTGCACAGGGCAAAAATTCCAGTGGTGAAAACAATCGGGGGGCACTTAATATTTGTAGTGTCTTGAGCGGCAGATTCTAAAGCCAGACGTATAACTCCCAAACATGAATTGGTTAGAATTAATTAACAAGAGCTCCATTGTACAATCTGAGAGAGAGAACTGCTCACACTTCACTGACTTTTTCATCTAAGTAACTCCGTAAAATCAAAGCAAGTACTTTATTGGAATTTACTTTGTCAGGAACTATACATGCCATGCATTTATTAGTGTTTCACGGTTTAGCAAGCACATTCACAGATACAGATTGTTTTATTTGACTCTCTCATCAACTCTGTGAGTTAGGCTATTATTACTCACATCTCACAGATGAACAAAGCTCAGCCTTGAGAAATTCGGTGAGTTGCCTGAGGTCACTCAGCTTGTGGATGTCAGTGCTGGAGCTCAGACTCAGGTTCTGAATCCAAGTCAAGTTCTCTTTCCACTGAACTGTTCCAGGGAATAATGATGGACACCTCGTCAGGCTGATTGCCTGCAGAGGAACCTTCTTGGCAGACAAGAATTCTGTGAAGGTGCTCCCAGCTGCTACAAAGAGTTAAATATTAGACCACAGCCTCCTTGTCTGTCAGATACATTTCAATCTGTCTGTCTGAATACTCACTGGGAAAGTCTGTCATAAACATCAGGGCAATGGATCGTGTGATAGAAAAATTCATATATATAGAAGCTTGGAATTCTATGATTCTCTAAGTGGATTAAAAGGAAAACTTGAAACATTGGTTTAATAAGAATTACAGAGATTTTGACCTTCGCGCTTTCTGGGGAAGATGAGTTACGTAGGCAACAAAATGTTTGGATTTACTTTTTAATTGACTTTTTCTAGAATAATTAATCCCACCTTGCATTTAATCTTTAGAGATTGGTCTGTTGCCTGAAGTTTTATGTTTTTACATTTTCTGAGGCTGAGATGGCATTAAAATATTCACTGCAGCTTTACATTTTAGTGTTTTAGTTTCAGTTTCACTTTTAGTAAAGTGAAGACATTTTTAAGTTATATATTAGAGCGATTTTGTTGACAACTGTGTCAGTGCCATTTCCTTTTTTGTTTTCACTTCATTTACTTTATGCAGAATGTCTTTTGCTTTGTTTGCTCAGACATACATCCTAGTATGGTTTTCTCGAGTATATGCTTTCTAATACATTTTTTCCTTGTCCAGCAGCTATTACTATTTTGCCTCTTTCAAAATTTACTAATGCCAATTTCAAATAGATTTTTAAAAAGAAATTCAAATATTTGTTTACATTTTACTGTATGAGGCAGGTCCTATCTCTTATCTAACTGTGAGCAGCATTGTTTCCTTATACAGTCTCCTCAGAGCAGGTTCTCCCCAGTTCTTCCTTTTATCTCCAAGATTCTGGGATGACAAGACAAAGGCTTAGTAAGAAAAGAAAATGGTCAGTCTATAGGTCTTTTGAAAACAGTAATAAATTGTATTATTAGCAGTGTAAGAAAAAGTCTGTTGATGACGATGTTAACCAACTTGGCATAGTGCTACTTTGATTGACCCTATTCCTAGGCAAACAGAAGTAATCTTTATTCAGTTCCAGAAACTGTGATACTCAGGTTGAATCTGGAAATAAAAACCCAGCAAACCTGTCACTTTTTATTTTCTTAATTCTCAGTCTGATACTTAAAAAACATCGAAAGACAAAATTGGCTATTCAAGAGGTCTAAATCCCACGATTCCAATCAGAGAAATACACCCTCAGGACAAAACTTTGACACAGAGCTTAGCTATTCAAGGTTCGTAGCACCCTGCATCAGCAGAGCATATTTTAGTTCACAAATATTGCTTTGACACTGGCAGCAACCTTAAGCAGTTTGCAGAAAGCATACACTATTAATCCCAATTTAGAGCTGAGAGGTGTGGAGGTCAGAGGGTCTAAACAATTGGCCAAAGGACAAATAGCTAATTAGAGGAAGACCCAGGTCTCCTCATTCCTACTGCATGTTATTTCTACTATTTGAGTTGGACCATTTTAAAATTTCTGATATTAGAACATGCTTAGACCAATAAAAAGGACGATTTCATATGGTCTCTCAAATGTGCTTCCTACAATGAACACTAGTTGTTGTCAGTGGTTTTTTAGTTTTTTGGTTTTTTTTTTTTTTTGGAAGGAGTGGAGTGGAAGAAATAGATTTGAATTTTGTATATTTCATAATTAGTTTGAAAATATCTGGCAACCATGTGACTTAATTTAGTATGCTTTTCCCACCTACATAGCAAGAGTTCTATTAATTGTGTTAAGTTTTAAAACTGAGAGGTAAGTAATTCTGTAAGTAATGTCTGGATGTTTACAGTATGTGCACTAGGTTTTAGCTACACAGTGATAACAAGTAAAGTGTTTTTTTGTTTTAATTTCAGAATATTATGGGGTAAAGTGTTTTAATAGAGGTTCAAACCCAAGCAGATCTGACACCTTTTTAACCCAGATGTCCTCGAACACACGCTACTATCCATCTTTCAGAGTGTCAATAGAACTGTGACACTCTAGAAAATATTACAGAAATAACTTAATCATCACTTCTAAATAGATTCGATCTGAAATGTGATTATGAGAAAGCAAAAGAACCTATTTTGTGGTCAAACTTTATTATTAAAGCAATTCATGCTACAGTAGAAAAAATTCCAAAATTAGCCAGGCATGGTGGTGTACACCTGTAGTCCTAGCTACTTGGGAGGCTGAGGTGGAAGGATTGCTTGAGCCCAGGAAAAGAAGAATTAGAAAAAATAAAATTCCAAAATTTATAAGCCCATGGTTTGGGGAGAGGGATAAAATTCTACCTACAGAGTACAACATACACTGTTCTGGTGACAGGTACACTGAAAGCTCTGACTTCAGCATGATAAAATTTATCCATGTAACAAAAAACACTTGTACCTCTAAATTTTTGATAAAAAACAAAAACTATAGGGTTTTAAAAATGAGAATGAAGAAGATACATCATTAACTCATGCTCTCAAGCGAAATATTTAAATTGTCACTTTGCACTCTGATCTTCCTGATGATGGGTTATTTCTTTTTATATCTGAAATTCTATATTCTGTTAGACTTTATCCCCGATTTATTTTAGAAGAAATTTTAGTAGCAATTGGAATGGAAAGTTAATAGCTCAAGCTTAATGAAATTGAGAAGGATTCCAGCTTAAGAAAGTTGTCTCCATTCACTCAGGAATCAGAGGGCACTTAATTTAAAGGGGAATACTCGCTCCCAATCAGAAAGGAGGGATTTTGGTGTTCTGTATTGCTTGAGTCTCTCCCTAGTCCAGTGCCAATCCCCTAGCCCAGCTGCCTTCTACAACTTCAGAAAGCAGCTTTAATAAAACACCTTGGCCTGCATGGAGGAGCAATGAAACCATTCCTCTTTAATCAATAATTTAGTGTGTCATGCTCCCAGGCAAGCCGGCCTCCACTCTCCTAATGCCAGAAAGACGTCTTTATTGGTAAACAACATGTTCCAGGAAGCTCCGTACACCTGCCATCAATAAAGCACCTCTCAGTACCTTGGAAGCTAGTGATGCAATGGTGTTTGTTTTGTTTCTTTCATTGTTGTTGATGAAGGACCACTGTATGAGGAAAATTAAAGCTTAAAAAAGAAAGATAGTTCTGCCAAAACTGTATTGATGAAAACTGCACTATTGATTCCCATTTGCCTCAAGATTCACCTAAGAGTCTTCTCTATTTCTTTTCAATGGAAACTCTCTGATTTGATGTTTTGAGGAATAAATTTTGCCTTGTGGCCAGGGCAGGCAGAACAGCATTAATGGTTAAAAGCAGTGACTTTGAGGCAGACTGCCGGGGTTTTGATCCCGATGCCACAATGTACTAGCTGTGTGACTATGTGCAATTTTCTTAACAACTGTGCCTCAAATCCCCGGTCTGCAATTGGAGAGAATAACAGTATCTACTCTGTATGAATTTTATGAGGATTATATGCATTAATACATGTTAATCTCTTAAAATACTGCATAGCACATGGAAAATGCTCAACATGTACCTGTCACTAGAATCAGCCCAGGAGCCCAACCATCCTAGTGATAAATATATTCATCTTCAGGAAAGCAACGCCTCTGCATGCCCGTATTACCTCTCCTGTATGATGGCCACAGAAGTCATAAATCAAAGGTCACCTCAGTACTACAATAAGAGTGTGGCCAGCATGATGTTCTAAAAGAGCTCTCTTCTGGAAGTGAGAAGGCCCAGATTTTAGTACATGTGTGCTATTAACTTGCTATGACCTTGGGCAGTTACTCTACCTTTCTGGCCCAGTGTTTTGATCTATAAAACTAAGGGAATACTCCAAAGGAGTATCCAAACATACTACCCTACAATTACTTGGCCTTTGAGGGATAAATGGAAAACCTGAATGGTTGGGTAAGTTGGAAACAATTTATTCAGTGAATATTTATGTGGCGCATGCAGTTGTGGGTTCCGGCTGGGGATACAGATTTGAACAAGACAGACAAGAACGCTGCCCTCCTGGAGTTTACCTTCTAGAGAAGAGAATCCAGCAATCTACAATAGACCAACAAATACACAGGAGAATTCTAGATAGTGATAAGTGCTATGATGAAATTAACACAGAGTAAAGAAGTGATGTGGAAAGAGAGTTACTTTAGTTTGGGTGTCAGGGAAGTTCTCTTCGAGATGTTATTTAAGTTGAGAGCTGAAGGGCAGGAAGAAGCCGGCCATGTGAAGTCAGGGGAAGGGCATTCCAAGGAGAGAGAACAGTGGCTCAAGCCCGAATGTAGTAGCTAGTTTGGAATACTTGGGAACAAAAGGGAGACAAAGAACGTAGGAGAGAGTCACAAAAGATGAGTCTCCGGCAGGAAGGTGGACTCCTGCAAGCCTCCCAGTGGGCAGTAGTGAGGAGTTAAGGTTTTATTCTACATGTGATGGGAGCCATCAGACAGTTTGAAATTGATTTGTGGTTTATAGTGTATATTTTAAAGTAAGAACTAGTACCAGAGATCTCACTGGTGGTGGCACAGTTTTTTGAACTGAGGGCCAATTAATTTACTTTATTAATTCAATGGTTCTGAGTCTTTGTCTCAACTTAGCTCTTAACTGAGAGATCATTTGGCAAGTCGTATAAATCATAATTGTCTCCTTTTGTTATCAGAAAAATACAAATTGAAGTATTTTCTCACCCTAAATTTGGAAGTGTGACAAGAAGAACTAAGATTACAGCTTTGGGTTGCCTTAAGGATAATGCGTCTTACACATATCCCATGCAATGTTTTAAAGTGTTCCATATTCCTTTGGGAAATGAGGAGAAAAAAGGCAATCAGGAAACATACTGTAGACATCTGCAGTAATAGGTTGTTAAAAATATAGACTTGGAGCCAGACTACTAAACTGGTATCTCAGCAATCCCGAGAAAGTTACTCAACCCCATCTGTAAAATGGGAATAATCATAGTAATAATACCTAACTCATTCAGTTATTGGGAATGTTAAATGAAATAATGCCCCTGTAAAGTACTCGGTACAGTGATTGGCACTGGATAATGACCACTACTTCCCTAGGCTGCGGCTGTGGCTCTCTGTCATCAGCCTGCCCACTCCACTCCCATTTGGGGGACTCCCACAGTGCTGTGCTTGCCTGTGCCCTGCCATCCACTGGAGATTGAGCTCACTGTTTTCTCTCAAGTGCGTGTGACCTAGTCTGGGCCGATCAGAGTTGATATGGTACAGAGACAATGGATTTGCTGTATTTTACTCACGGCCATGCTCTGTCTGCTGAATGAGGGATTCTGTGCTCCCCTCCCCCAACCCCTCTGCCACCTCAAGGTGCTTTGGTATCTAACCCGCATTTTCTAAGATCAGTCCTCCAGCCTCCCACTGACACTGTGAGTCCCTAACCTCCCACCAGTTCATTCCCCTTAGCTTTAGATAGCCAAAGTGAGTTTATTTAGTTGCAAACAAATGATTCGTAGTGAATACGGGCTAGAACTTTCCCTCTGGCTCTCCCTCCCCTCCCCTTGATTACATCTTCCAAGATGACCAAGTTGATGGATGACAGCTAATGATAACAGCTAATGATAACACCAGAGTTGCCCAGTCTTGTTTAGTGAGTAGCTCAAAATCCTGTACAGTAGACAGTGTTCCTTTCACTAAGGACATTTACACTAAATCCCTTCTACACCAAGAAGCAGGAATACAGACCCCTCCCATCTTCACATTCCCATGGCACATCAAGGATAGCACTGGCCACACTTGGTTTTGCATCAGAATTATTGATGTGCCCGTTTCTCCTCTGGATTGTTAGCTCCTGGAAAGCAGAAATTATGTATTACTTAATTTTAAATTAGTATTGGATATACATTTCGTTCATTAATATAATCTCCTTTAAGAATTTAAGATATTGCAGATAATATTAGCTAAAGCTCCCTTTGACAGCTATCTTTAATCCTGTTGCCTTTCACTTCCCAAAGTTAACCAGAATCATCAGATTGGTGTAGGGCTATCACCTGTGGCTTCCAGACTGTCACCAAACAACCTGTCTCCAGGGTGAATAGCATTTCCTGCCACTGTGCGGTAGGAGGACCTACTTGGAGGGTATTGTTTCAGGATTATTTGCTATGCATTTGGTGATTATGGAGAAAATAAATGGTAGAGTGTGTGTGTGTGCACGTGTGTGTGGTGGGAGGGTATATATATATGTGTTGTGTATTTATAAAGAGCATCAACTGGATGTTTCACTCTGTATAATTAATTTTTCTCTAACATCATGTCTTGGAGATGTTTCCACATATGGATCTACCTCCCTCTTTACAAATTATGAGTGATTTTACAGTGTATGGATATCTCAGAGTTTGTTAGTCTCTTATTAGGTCATTTCTGAATTGTCACTATTATAAACAGTGAATATTTTGGTGCATGCCCCTTTAGGTTCCAGTATACTTCCTAAAATGGATAAATAAGAATCACTGGATTTCTCATTCATTTTATGTCTGCCCCACAATATCTGGCTTGCATTCAGCTTTCAGCAGATATTTATCAGTTGAATTTGAAGGATTACAACTCACCCTACCCCTTCTAGCTCCTGTTTCCCAAATGGAAATCAAGTCCAGAGGCAAAGTGAGCTGAAATTAATACTGCCTGTACTGAGAACAGAGGCACCTCCTCAATCTGAAAGAAGGCTGGGATGTCTTTCCACAGACATGATCAGGAGACACAATTAGGTCCAATATTAGCCATAATTTTTAAAAGACCCCATTGAAATAGGCAGAAAACAAAATATGAATTATCCCCAAAGAGGTATAACTTCCATAGAAGCAATTAGAGCCATTTCTTTTACAGCAACCAAACTTATCGACCTCTCCTTTTCTGCAGCCCAAATGCCTCCCATTTAGAAATGAGAAAATTATTGTTGTTTCTGTCATGAATATTAAATGATATTTATGCAAGGCTCATCCTCGCCACAGTTTCCATGCACTTCGTATGGCCTCATTCGCTCACAACAGAGGCACATTAATAGCAAACGCTGAATGATGAATTATTTCTCACGGGAAAGATCATTAATTTCACTGACCCCCCTGTGTCACAATTCAATGCATCACCCCATATGAGGAAGCAGACCTGTGGAGAGGAAACCACAAAAGAGACAAATCAATGCAAAGCTCTGTGATCCAAGACTAAGGTCATTTTTAATGGAATAAAAAGGCACTCCAGGGCTTTAGTTATTATACCACAATCACATGCCACTGTGCCCTCAACTGTAATTAGAGCACCATATACACATCCTAGGATGTTTTCTTCACTGAAAGCTGGGGGAAGGACAAAAAAAGGACTATTTGTCAAGTCAGTACTAAGACTTAAAACAATAAGTTAAGTGCATCCTTAATGAAAGAAAAGTATCCATTTTTTTTCCCATTACAATTTCTAATTTTCCTTTGCTTGCCTCTACCTCAGCCGGTCACCAGATATAAAGCATCCTACCCCTAAACAATGTCAGAATTAATGAGCTCTTTACTGTGGGGTTTCAGACAGTTGGCAACCATGAGGTTGCCTGTTTTGAGGTTACATAGTTTGACTGAGAGGTCTTTGTTGTTAAGGATCAATTACATCATGAATTGCTTGGGAGGGAGAGCAAAGGTGGTGTTGCAAACAACTGGGTGCCCTACGCAAGGTGTGCCCTTTCTGGGAGCCCGCGAGAGCAATGTGTGCAAAAAGTTCCCTGAATAATTCAGGCTCTAGTTGTTTTCTAGTTTAGCTACTAGGTGCCTCCATCAGTAAACATCTTCTCTTGAAGTGACTTAAGTTAATTTGTTTTCCTTGTATCCCCAAAGTCCTCAGCTTGAAAAGTAGTCAAGTGTCAAGTTTTATGACTTATAATAATAACCTAGTATATT
Source organism: Lepilemur ruficaudatus (assembly GCA_963574885.1). Lineage (NCBI taxonomy): Eukaryota > Metazoa > Chordata > Mammalia > Primates > Lepilemuridae > Lepilemur > Lepilemur ruficaudatus. The sequence continues at coordinate 30,243 of CAUYRT010045726.1, forward strand.
CTTGGATTGTGAGGTGTTCTTCATGAGGACAGCTTCTGCACATTATATTGGGCCATTTCCATCTTTCATTTCAAGCTATTTGTTTCTGTCCATATTTCTTAAGCTAATGTAATCTAGTCTAGAAGGCAGAATATCATCCACAGAAAGATACTTTTCATAAGTAATCTTACCCCTCTTGGCCTCCATCTAGTAAGCAATGCTACTCTCAACAAATGTGGCCATTTGAAAAGATGCAATTGAGTCAGACTGTAGAGTTCTCAGAAGTCACCTACTCTTGTTTCTTCGTGTGAATTATGATCCTGCTCAGGCTGGGATAGATTAACTGAAGCATTTTGGGAATATATTCTTGTGAATTCTTTCCAAGTCATAATTGTTTGTGGAGGAGGAATAAAAGGGAAAAAAAGCTGGACATAATTTAGGATAAAGGGGAGTAGAGAAAAGAGGAAGTGAAAGAGATGATAAGCCAGAGAGAGAAAAAAAGGTGTGGAAATCAATGTGAGTTAAATGTTCCCTCTTTGGAGGAAAATACGGAAATGGGGTAAAACAGAGGAAAATTTTCACTAAGTTTAAGGAAAGACTTTTATTTTTATTTGTATTTCTAATCAGAAAATTTGCTTAGTGGCTCTAATTGTTTTCATTAATAATGTAAATAGCTAAATCATAAATAGTGCTGTGTATAGTTCTGTGTCAAAATAAATTTGACAATCTTAAGAAAAATGAACTATTTTCTAAGGAAAAATGTAAAACCAAAATAGTAGAAGGAGCTAAAGGGATTGGAAATTCCAAGAAACAAATAATCATACAGGAAATGAAGAGAAATGCCAAAGAAATACTCTCTCATTGCCCTAGGTACCCTACCCAGTTGGATTTGTAAGTAGATTTTTCCCCCTAAATATTTCCTAAATAAATAATTTTCATGCTATTTAAATGATTCCAGGAACTAGAGAATGAAGGAAAGCTTTATAGCTTATTTATGTATAGTGAGCAAACTCCACTGTAGCACAATTTCACTTATAAATTAATACAAAAATAATAAAAGATATTAGCATGGCATGCCAAAATACAGTATCTCTCTAAATGCAAGAATGGATTTAATATAATTAATATATTTTAATATAAATATAATATATTTAATATATTTATATTATTAAATATTTAATTGTATTTAATTTAAATATATTTAAATATTTGGTATAAATATAATTAATACATAATATAATTACAGTACTTCTCTTACTTAACATTATTCTAGATGTGATTGCCAACACATTCAGAGGTAAACATGAAACAGGAGGTATAAAATGTAAACATAAAATTATATGGAATGATTATTTCACCTTGCTGAATAATTTAAACAAAGTGGCTTTAAAAAACATGTTAGAACTAATAAAATTCAGCAAGGTGACTTGTCACAAGTTTAATAAATTTCCCCATACTCTAATAATAACTAGATAGAAAACATAATGTGCAAAATGATCGGTTCATATAGTAAGACCCCAAAGTAAAATAATCTGAATGTGAACTTAGCAAGTCATATGCAATACTTCTTCACCAAGAGACTAAATATAAGTTTTCCACATTGAAAGGAGGTCAATCATTTCCAAATAAGTCTAAACATTTTGTTAATTTCAATAAAAGTCCCCATTTCCCAGTGTGACTTTTGATACTTGATCAAGTGATGATGAGGGATTTGTAGTTTATAAAATCTATCACACAGCCAGTATTTAATAAAATATGATGCAAAAATGGAAAAAGAGAACAATGAAAGAGAAGAATATACTTACAAACATTCCTAAATAAACATAAGAGTTTGGCATATGATAAAGGTAGCACCTTAAGCCAGTGGGGAAAGACAGAATATTCCATTAATGGTGTTAGAACCACTCTAACCTTGGAAAATAGTAATAGTTCTTTACCTCATCCATTTTCTTACTTTGAAATAAATTCCATATGGTATAACAATGTATGCTTTAAAAAAACCCATAAAGTTACTACACAAAAATACTACTAAATCATTACATAATTTTCAGGTGGGGAAAGTCTTTCTAAGCATATTCAATGCAAAAAACCATAAAGACAAAAAGGGTGTTAAATTTGCCCATATAACAACTTGAAATATACACGGTAAAAAAAGGATTTTTTAAAAAGGTTAAAACACAAACTGCAAACTTTGAAAATATTTGCAACATATATGATAATATATTACTTTCCTTTATACACACAGGCACACAGATGATGCAGTAAGAAAAATTTTTAAAAATCCCTAAACAAAAGTGGGCAAAAGACATACATAGGAAATTCACAGAGAAATGTAAATATGCAATAGAAGAGCTCTACTTATAAGTAATTAAAATCCAAGTTAAAACAAAATATCAATTTTGGAATTACAGATTAGCAACCATTAAAAAGGATAATATGTTACTGAAAGATTGGCAAATGGACCTGCTGGTATAATTCTGGTTGAAGAGACTAGAAATTAGTATGACTGTTTTTGAGAACACAATATGTATTAAAGACTTAAAATTTGCATATCCTCTTGGCAAAGCAATTCTAATTCTTATCTCAAATAAACAATTGGTAAAATTACAAATAATGGTTATACAAGGATATTTATTTGGTTAAAAATTGCAAATTTATTAAAATTTCACCTCCAAACACACACTTCCTATATGATCCAGGAATTATACTCTTGGGTCTATTTATCCCAGAGAAATAAAAGTTTACAGTTATACACAAAACCTATATATATTCATAGTAGCTTTATTTGTAATAGCCAAGTACTGGAAACACTTCAGATGCTTTTCAGCTACTAAATAGATAAACAAACCATGACAAATCCATTCAATGAAGTATTATTCAGTGACTGAAAAGAATGAACTATTGGTCAATACAACTAAGATGAATCCAAAGAGCATTATACCAAATGAAAAAAGCCCATCACAAAAGGTTGCATTTGATTCTACTTATATAACATTTTTGAAATGACAAAAGTATAGAGATGGAGAAGAGCTCAGGGATTTCCAAAGGGTTAGAATTGAAGAGAAGAGTGTGACTGCTAAGGGGTAACACAAAGAAGTTTCTTTGTGGTGATGGATCAGGTCTATGTGCTGATCGTGGTAATTGTTACCACAGTAAATGAATCTCAGTGCATGTGATAAAAATTTCATACAACTACGTATACACTTACATGCACACAATCACACACATGAGTGCACACAGAAACTGGCAAAATCCTAAAAGGTCTGCAGTTCAGTCAACAGTGTTGTACCAATGTCAATTTCCTGAGTTTGATAAAAATGTACTATGATTATTTAAGGTGTTATCATTGGGGAAAGGTGGATAGAGGGTACATTAGCACTCTGAAATACTTTGGCAACTTCTTATGAGTCTAAAATTACATTAAAATAAAGAGTTAAAAATACCACTATACTTTCAAGACCCTTATCAAATAGTTTCACTTACTTGAAGCTCTTCCTGTTCTCTCTCTTTCTCTTTCTCTGTCTTTCAAAGTATATCATTCCTCTTGCATGACACTTAAAATACTCAGTGTTAGGCCGGGCGAGATGGCTCACGCCTGTAATCCTAGCACTCTGGGAGGCCGAGACAGGCGGATTGCTCAAGGTCAGGAGTTCGAAACCAGCCTGAGCAAGAGAGAGACCCCGTCTCTACTATAAATAGAAAGAAAGAAATTAATTGGCCAACTAAAGATATATATAGAAAAAATGAGCCGGGCATGGTGGCACATTCCTGTAGTTCCAGCTACTTGGGAGGCTGAGGCAGAAGAATTGCTTGAGCCCAGGAGTTTGAGGTTGCTGTGAGCTAGGCTGACGCCACGGCACTCACTCAACCCCGGGCAACAGAGTGAGACTCTGTCTCAAAAAAAAAAAACAAAACAAAAAAAACTCACCGTTGTAGTTAATATGCTTTTATCTTATTATTGAAAACAAAGACAATGACGTTTGCATCTTAGTATCTCTGAATCTTTGTCATTTACATTGAATATGAAAAACACTTTCTCCAACATAGTTTATAGTCAATAATGTTTGTTACTTAATTTCATTTAATTCAAATTCATAAAGCTGCTCCTAGTTGTGAAAGAGTAAGAGGGTTTAAAATACTTGTTTCACAACTTCCGCTTTGGTGAATGTGGTCCTCAACTTCCCTGAACATACAAAATGAATACAAAAGTATTCGAAATACATAAAACATTTAACACATTGTAAAGTTCTCAATGATAATATTTAATGGATTCAAGTAAAATTCAGATTCACTTTTCGTATGAAGGAAAAAAAGAAGTGAGGTTTTTTTTATGTAAACTCCATCTCTCTGGGTTCTTTAACTGTTGATATTATGAAAGGGTTTGTTATGAAATTGAATTTTGGTGATGAATATTGTTGTGGGGTTTTTTTTCCTACTACAGTAGCTCTAAAATCAAAACAAGAGAAGCAAATTATTGTTTCTAAAGGACACGCTATAATTGTATTGATTTTTTTGAGGCACAAGATAAAAATTGATCCTCTTTAAAACATTCCATTGAATATAGCCTATTTTTAAAAATCATGTTATTAAGTATGATTTACATGCAAAAAGCTGAACATCTTTAATGTACATAATGTTACAACTTGATGAATTTGAAGATAAGCATATACCAGTGAAACTGTCACCACAGTCAATGCCATAAACATATCCGTCATCTCCAAAAGTTTCTTCCTAATTCTGTATTATTATTTTTGTGTTTAATAAGAACACTTAAAATAAGATCAACCATCCGAGCATATTTTTAAATATACAATATAGTATTGTTAATTGTTGGCACTAGGCTGTACAGTACATCTGTAGGACTTATCATACATAGCTTAACCTTTATACCTTTTGACCAAAACCTTTCCATTTTTCCCCCTCCAGCCTCTGGCAACCACCATTCTACTCTCTGCTGCTATGAGTTTGACTATTTTAGATTCCTCATTTAGGTGGGATCAAGGTAGTATTTGTCCTTCTGTGTTTGATTTCACTTAGCATAATGTTTTCCAGGTTAACCCATGTTGTCAAAATGGCAAGATTTCCTATTTTTTAAGGCTGAATAATATTGCATTGCATGTATATATCCCATGTACTTTATCCATTTATCCATTGATGGACACTTTGGTTGATTCCATATCTTAGCTATTGTGAATACTACTGCAATGAACATGGAAGTTCAGATATCATCTTCAACATATGGATTTCATATCCTTTGGATATATACTCAGAAGTTGGATTGATTGATCATATGGTAGTTTTATTTTTAATTTTTTGAGGAGCTCCTTACTGTTTTCTGTAGTGGCTGCACCAATGTACATTCTCACCAACTGTATACAAGGGTTCCCTTTTCTGTACATCCTCTCTAACACTGGTAATATTTTGGGTTTTTTGAATAATAGCCATCCTAACAGGTGTGAAGTGGTATCTTATTGTTGTTTTGATTTGATTTGCATTTCCCTGATGATTAATGATGCTGAGCATCTTTTCATATATTTGTTGGCCAAGGTATGTCTTCTCTGGAGAAATGTTTATTCAGGGTTTTTTGTTTTTTGTTTTTTACTACTGAGTTGTAGAGTTAGTATTGTTAAAATGTCCATCCTAGCTAAAGTGATCTACAAATTCAATGTAATCTCTATCAAACTCCCAATGGCACTTTTTACAAAAACAGGAAAAAACAGTCCTAAAATCCTAAAATGCATATAGAACTACAAAAGAGCCCGAAACAGCCAAAGCTATTTTGAGTAAGAAGAACAAAGCTGGAGGCAACACACTTCCTGATTGCAAAATATATTATGAAGCTACAATAATTAAAAAGTGTGGTACTGGCATAAAGGCAGACATATGAACCAATGAAACATACAGGATAGAGAGCCAAGAAATAAATCCACACATATACAGTCAACTGATCTTTGACAAGGGTGTCAAATGTACACAACAGCAAAAAGTCTCTTCAATAAATAATGCTGGGAAAACTAGAAATCCATAGGCAAAAGAATGGAATCGGACCCTTATTTTATACCTTATAGAAAAATAAATTCAAAATGAATTAAAGACTTGAATATAAGACCTGAAACCATAAAACTCCTATAAGAAAATAGGAAAAATCTTCTTGACATAAGTTTTGGCAACGATTTGTTGGATATAACAGCCAAAACACAGGCAAAAATAGACAAGTGGAACTACGTCAAGCTAAAAATCTTCCGCACAGCAAAGGAAACAATCAACAAGATAAAAAGGCAACAGAATGGGAGAAAATATTTGCAAACCATATATCTGAAAAAATGTCTAATATCCAAAATATATAAGGAACTCCTACAACTCAAAATACGATCTATATCTATATATCTATATAATCTGTCTATCTATATAAAACACCTAGTTCAGAGTTTCTTTGGAGGAAGTCAATAAAGTAAAAGTTTCCCAATGCTTCCAAAACCTAGTAGTGTATTAGAGTAGATATAGATGTTTCATGTTCCCATATTCTCACATCCCTAGTTAAGAAATTGCCCTGTATACCCTGCTCTTCTGGTGGATTAAAAGGAGAGACAATAACATTATTTTATTTACACTTAAAATAAAAATAATTGTTTTTTCTCATAAAGAAAAATAAGCAATTTTATATAATATTTTTCTGTCACCAGACTTTTCAGCAGAGATCATGTAAATTTATTTGAGTAGCATCTCATACAACAGCACATGATTTGCTAAATAGTCACCATTCTATGATGACGAATGACAAAGTTAAAATTTTATTTTGCTCCTTTCCTAGAGTGTGTGTGAATATGACTGAGTTACTGTTGGTAAGTGATTGGCAGAACCAAATCAACTATGCTTTAAAGAGCCGTGCTGTAAAGATTAAACGGCTCTCCTACAACCTAGCTCCCTTTCATGCTGCATGCTGAGTTCATTTTAAGAAAAATAACTGAATGAAAGATAAACATAGAAATCTGGGTTCTTTCATTTGTCCTCCCGGAGGCCTTGTTTTTTTTTTTTTTTTTTTAACTCTAATTTCCTTTGGATAACAGACAGGGCTTGATGTCAGAGGTCTGTGACTTTGCCTTGTTTTGCTAACTGATATAAAATGCCACTTGGGTGTGGCTAGATAAGAAATCAAAAATCTTACCCTGTGGGTCTTATTAGTGTCAGCTATGGAGCAAAACAAGGACTATTGATCCTTAATTAGATGACATGATTTTAATCATTCATGGGATGCTCAAAGCACATTTACTTTTCCATTAAATTACATTATATGCACCCAAAGGGTAAAATCACACTAAATGGGTACAATGCACATTATCTGGGTGTTGGGCACACTGATAACTTTGACTCGAACTGTACCAAAGCAATTCATGTAGCCCAAACATTTGTGCCTTTATAATATTCTGAAATAAACAATAATAAAAGTAAAAAAAGAAACAGTTGGATTAAGTAAAACTTTTCCCATTCCCCAATACCAATCTCATTCCTCTATTCCTCTGGTATAATCACTATTAAAGAATTTAATGTGTATCCTCCCACATGGTCTTATGTGGACAGCTGTGTGGGGAGGTATGGGGTATGGGTGGATGTTCCTTTCAATACCAGTTGATCTGTACTATTTATCTTGTTCTGTGATCCAGGTTTTAAAAAAATATAAAATAAATGATAGACATGTTTTCTTATCAGAACATATAAATCTACTTAATTTTTCCTTCCCCACCAAATTTATTTATCTATCATTTTAGATTTCATAAATATACATAAACACATTCTTGTTGTAAAATCTGTTTCAGTTTTCACTACCATTTATCTAGAACATACATGAGGGACGATCATAACACGTCTTCAAAGAGTGAGGTGTGCTGCGTCACCTTGTGCTGCGATCTTTCCCTCCTTCCTCTGCTTCCCTGCCTGTGCTTTCTGCCTTCATTACATGCCACAACTGGCAAGCGCACACGCAAGGCATGACTAATCCTGTATAGTGCAGGGTGGATTTCAAGGCATAAACAATGCACGGTTGAGGCTAAATCTCAGCCAGAGCCCCACATTATTTCTGTTTGATCGGCACGGATTTAAAGCATTTTATGAAACATTCTAGGGGCTGCTCCAATTTCTGCCATTCTCTCCTCATTCATTTTCCTCTTCACAATTGGCTCTCAAAAAAATCATAGCCAGGACTACAGCAAGCTCTTTAGTAAAGAAATTCTGACTCTTAAAAAGGTATGAGACTCTGCACCACTCCCCCATTATGCATCTTAAAGCAAAAATAAACTACTAAATACATATTATATTTTTTCTGGGTTTTATAAAGTTTTCAGTAAATTTTTGCTTATTTAAAGTTTGTGATTTATTTTTCAATTCAAAAGAAATGTCTTCTTTTATAACGAATTTTGTATTTGTGATTTGTCTTCTTTTTTTTTTTTTTAAAGATCACATCAATTGTGTAATCTTTAGACTCCATTAAACCTGAATGGTTTTCTTACCCCTGGTATTGTTCTTATATTTTATGCATATTTTACAAATGTTTTCAGATATATTGGATAATATTTAGTAAAAATAGTATTTTTTTTTTAAAGGGAAGCCTTTTGCCTTAGAACTGCAGATCCTGCCCTGCTGTCCTATGCTGGTTCCAGTTCTAGGTTCACGCTTTTCTCCTTATGACTCAGTTCTTCTTTTAATACTTAATTCCAGTGTGTTATTTCTCCTTCTCACTCCTCCCCCATCATTCCACCACATCTTCCAATGCACAACCTTCCTTTATCTTATTCCCTTTAGATCCAATTTTCTAGTTCCTCTGGAAAAGCATCTTCCATTAACACTTTACTCTTATCATCCCTGAAACTTTGGCTGTTGCTAGACTTCCCTGACACTCTGTGTGCAGCCTGGATCCTTCTGTTGCCTTCTTGCTGAGACCATGCCCTTCACCTTCCACGCATATGGCCGCGTCTCCCTAACCTCAGTTCTCCATCCTTTTGCCCACTGCTGAGTTCTCCCCTTTCCACCAGCCTCAATCCAGTCCAGTCTCTAAGATTTTTGTGTAACCTTGCCCGCGTCTGACCTGATTTGGGGGAGAATACAAGGCCCTTCCCAGTGACAGTGAGTACAGTGGAAAAATCGCTTCCCTCTCTCCTGCTTGGCTTGTTTTCCATGACCCTTCGTGGTGTTATATGCTTTCTCAGGCTCTAAACCCAGAGTTCACTTTGATATTGCCTCCTCTTTGGCTTCCTACATACTCATCCTGCCAATTCTTTGTTTATCCTTCATTCAATTTAATTTCCACTCCCATCACTTGATTCAAGCTTTTACTGCCAGCAATATAATGATGATCATTATTTTTATTATAACTTTCTCTGGCCCAGACACTGTGCTAAGTGTTTTACCATTATATTTCACCTAATTGTCACAAAAATATAATGATAAACATGCTATTATTATTTATTCTTGTTGGTGTGAGTAACTGAGATTTAGAAATATGAATAACTTGACAACAGTCATTTGACTAATAGATGGAATAGTCAAACATCAAATTCAGGATATTCTGCAAGAGTATCCTTACTGCACTGTTGCTCTATTATTGGCCTTATCTGCATCAACTAGCACTTCCATAATGTTATATATCAGCTTCTTAATGGTTTTCCATTGCCTAAAGGATAAAGTCCAAACTTTCTTACATTAACCCTGGAACCAAATTCTTTTTGTGAACTTTATAACTATAACTCATTGGCCCCTCCTTTCTTTAATCTTATGAAATTCTCATTCATTCTTCAAAGTACTTCTCAGTTCTCACCTTCTCAATAACGTCATTCTCAAGCCCGCAACTCATGACCATGCCTTCAATTCCTGAAAGATAATTGTCCTATACTACTATATGTATTTATTTACTTCCTTATTTTCTTTTTCATGCAATCATTTCTTTTCTCTCCAATTAGTTTGAAGCATTTTTGAAAGCAGATATAAGGGTCTTATATACCTTTTTATTCATCACAACACTTACCAAAATATCTTTCATCAGGTAGTTCAATAATTACATGTTGATTAATTTTCCTAAATTTTCTACATCTGACTGTTGAGTCTTATTTTTGTAATGCACAATTACAATTTGAAGAGTTTTTAAGTGTAATTTTCTGGCACATTTTCCTACACCAGAAAACCCTCAGTGGTGTCTCTCACTTGTGGCTAATCATTCTCCCTGAGGCCACTCAAAAAAAAAAAAAAATAACAATTTAACATTAGGGACTGAGTCATAGCATCAGGTGTTCTAGAGTTTCCAGAACATCTTTTCTATCATTTTTTTCCCCAAAACAAATTGAATCCATTGATGACAAAGAACATGAGACTAAAAAAAAGATGAGAAGTGCAATGAACCTGAAAACAACCCAAAGGGCCAATTTTACAGATGCTAAAGCACACCCATTGCACTGCCTTGAGTAACTTTTGGCTTCACAGAAAGACTTTGGGAAGAGTCAGTCACAGGAAACCAAGACTATGCAAAGGCAAAGGAGACAACTAAAGTGGCCAGCAGGGTGTATCATCAACTGCATTCCTCCTGCCTACCACACACTTATAATCTTGGTAAAACAGTCATACTCTCGTTCCAGTGACACCAACGGTTGATGAGGATGAGTGGTTTCCCCCAGAATTTTGATGAGTGATCCTACAGCTATACCAATGTAGTAATATAATAATCCCTAGAAAGTTGATGCTTTCTCAAATTTAAGCAGTGTGAATATAAGCTACCTTAGAACGCTGTTATTTTTATTGACTTGAAACATATATATGAAGTAAAAAGCATTGCTTGCTATGCAAATTCAGCTTCTAGATGAGTCCACAAGTTACCTTGCAGCCATATTGTTGCCACTGAACCCACTCTGTGTAGAATTCTGAAGCTGCCTCTGATGGATGGGCAAATTTGTTGTCATTTTCCTTGGGAGCTTTCTTGAGGAGGTTACATATTCTGTTCCACATTTAGTTTTTAAAAATCAGAATCTTATTGGAATCATCAAAGTGCTTCCAGACTACTCTTCCACCATCACCACTGAATATCACTTGTGTATGTAAACTCACTCCACTTAGATTTTCATCTTCCATGTTAACTCCCTGAGGTCACCTCACTAAAGTGCTTAGAACTGTATCTGGGATACAGTGAGCATTAGATGCCTGAGCACTATTATTATTTATAACCCTCAGGTGTTTCCAACATCCTTCAGCAGAGTTATGCTGGAGCCAGCTGATCTGATTTATTTCTAGAAATTTAACAAGCCAATTGTCAAACATGTTCATTATTAAAAATTAAATTATATTAACTTGTAATTCAATAAATTACATTAAAAATGAAGGCCATAAACACTCAGAACTTATCACTTCCTGATTATTTTCCTACATTTTAATATTACCCATGCCCTTGAGGTTATTTAATTCCATTATATCAGCAGGACAGAAATACGATGTGATGGTGTGCTACTCTGTATCTCTTCCCAGCTCCACGTACAGTACCACACGGGTAGCTTAAAAATGGTCATGATGGCAGCATTTCACAACAGAAAGTAACCAGTACTACAAATCAGCACTTGGTTTATTGTTCTGTTCATTGTTTAAACAAAAGAAAATGATGGAGAAAATGTTATAAATGCAAATTAAACTTAACAGTATTTTGTGCCTAATATTGAAAACTGAAAGAGATTTAAATGTAATGAATACAACATTGTATAAGAGTCATAAATAGTTCAACAATAAGTTTTGCGTAAGATTTAATGACAAAAATTTTATTGGGAAAAGAAGTAGTAGATTGTGATGTAACTTCATTTATCAAATCATAGTTGCATTGCAACCATATGCTGGCTATGCATACAAGAGTTTTGCAAAAATTAATAAAAGTATATCCTTAGAATCAATTGGATATGTATAATTTACAAAAGGGTATTTTATATCTTATTATTTATAAATTGTGTGCTATACATTCCTTATATATGTAAAATTTATAATAAACACATGTGTGTACATATACATATACATACACACATACATTTTTCCCTAAAGGCTTTATTATGAAACATTTACCAGTACACCACTACCTTCAGATTTTCTTACCACCCAAAAGATAGAATAAGGGACGAATTGTTTTACTAAGGATGGAATTCATACAGAAAGGAGATGGTGAAAAGGAAAAATGGGCATCACCTTAGAAAACCATGGAATCATTCAAACAGTAAATATTTATAATCAATTAGTTGTTGCTGCACAGCAAACTACCTCCAACTCAGAAGCTTAAAACAAAAAGAACACTTTGTGTAGCTCTGAGTCTATGGCTTGACTATATAGCTCTCTCATCTGACCCAGGTTTGACTGGACATGTATCCACCATCAGCTGGGGTGCCACTGGGATCTAGCTGGTCTAGGATGGCTTCACTCTTGTACCTGGCAATGGTCTGGTCATTGGCTGGGGTGATGGAGGTAACTGGGCCACATGTATTCATCTTCCAGTGGGACAGCCCACCTTATTTTTGTAGCATCTGGGCAGGATTAACACAAGGCCTCTTGAAGCTTAAGCTCAGAAATGGCATGAAATTCACTTCTTCTTCATTCTGCTGGCTAAAACAGTCACAAATCCAGCTCAAATTCAGGAGGTAGGAAAATAAATTCCACTTCTTTTCTTCTTCTTCTTTTTACTTAATTTAATTAATTAATTTATTTATTTATTTATTTATTTTTGAGGCAGGGTCTTGCTCTGTCAGCCAGGGTGGACTACAGTGATGTGATCATACCTCACTGCAGCCTTGAACTCCTGGGCCCAAGCAATCCTCCTACTTCAGCCTCCCAAGTAGGTGGGACTACAAGCATGAGCTACTTCTGCCCTAAATAAACTCCACATCTTACTGGGAGTCTGTGAAATCATATTGCAAAGGGTATGGATGTCGAGAGGCATGAACAGTTGGGGCCGTCACCTACCATAATGTTTTCTGCCATCTACACATACTCAATCCAGCAGAAAGATGAAATCTTATTTACCTTGGTTAAGCAAATTCCCTGTAAATGGGGCCAGCTCAGCTGCAAACAGACAAACAAAATCCTATTTGTCCCTCAATTATGGTTCTACTCTCTTTCCCCATTTTCTGAGTACTAGCAATTCAGTAGATCTATTGCAGATAAAGATAAGGTAGCTAGAAATTAGTCTTGGTTCCTTCCTTCACCTTATGACTGTGCTATTTCATCTCCTCTGTCTTCCTCAATCAAAATGGGTTTATATTCTTTATTTTAATTTTAACTGGGAAGAAGCTTTATAATGTATTAATGGAAATGTAGTAGAAAAAAAAATGTTCTAAGCATCTCCTTCCATTGATGACTCTTCTGGAAAGCACTATAATGTGTACCCTTTTGATAATGAAGATCCTAGGTCCCGCTTTTCCCCTGGTATCATTCATCCAGTTCTGGTTGGCACTGGTCCGTGGCTGCACTCCCAGAATCAGTACATTCCCAAGCCAAACCATTCTTCTCTTTTATGTTATGTCTCCTTCATTGGGAGAAGGAGTCTCAGAGAAAAGGAAACAGATACAGGCTGTGTAAACAGAGCATACTGTGGGGTTGAGAGTGAAATAATGTTAGAGGAAGTTTGAAATTTTGCAAAGTAAGAGCAATTATAAACTTTAAGAGTAATTACATGTAACCATCATACATGATATAAAAGATAAAGACACTACAAGCAAATGGTAAGGGAAGGCAAAAATGGGTATCGGTGCACACACAGGGGTAAGAAAAGGGCCCTCAGGAGGATAATATAATGTCTCCTTTTGGAGGCAAGCACAAGGCAGTTTAATTCCACTTAATCCTCTATTTGACAAAGTTGTTTTTATGATCTCTTCCATACCTGGCCAAGTTTTCTCTAATCCAGTGCTCCTTAAACTTGACTGTGCATGGAAATCACCGGGAGAGCTTGCTGAGAGGCAGATTCTCATCCAGTAACTCTGCAGTGAGGTCTGAGATTTAACGTTTCCAACAAGCTCCCAGGTAATGTCCACGCTACTGATTTGGAACCCCACTCTGAGTAGCAAGGCTCTTGTCCATAAGACACTATACTGCAGAGTAGGAGAGGGACAAGGAGTAAGAAGATCTAGTACCTTAGAAAATGAAGTCAAAAAAATTCTCCAACTTTGGGCTATGAACTTTGACGTTCCCTAGCAAACTGATTTCAGAAACCTATTATGATTGCTTTTTTAAAGTAAATAATTTTTTAAAAAATTTTGCTGACTTCTGAGATTTGAGGCCAGTTAGTTCCTCAAATATTAAGTCTATGTTTATGTAATGGAAAAACAATCTAGATTTCTACTATTAAGGGTGCAATAAGATTCTTTTTCTTATATTGATGAATTTGTGAAGCCACAAAAATCAACATCAATTCATTCTGTTTGTAAAGGCATACATATGTCATCTAAGTCAAAATTGTGGACTTTAAGGTAAAGAATATACAACATAATTTTGGAGTTTCTTTTTGACAAGGAGTAGTAAGTTTCAGTCTAGCCAGAGGTAACCTAGTCTAAGAAAATGCTCTGTAAATATACGAGGGATACGGATTTCTTCCCTCTCTTTCAGAAGCTTTTAGCTAGAAAAAAAAGTCTTGAAATAAGATTTCCACTTGCAAAATAAAGCAATATCTTTGCTGGTGATGTAGTAAAAGAAAAGTTTGATTCTTTTCATTTCCTCGTTTGGAAAAGCAAGGCATAGAGGAGTTGGTCAAAACTGAGGCAGTCATCAGCTCCGGGGAGACTCAAGAATGAAAAGCCAGCCCACTGGCACTGTGGGCCGAGTGCCTCCCTCTCCCGATGCTGCCTGCTTAACGTCCATCCAACTTGGTTTCTGGTCTCCTCAACTTCTCACCTTCACACATTATCGTTGTCCCCTTGGCAATGATGGCTTTTGTGACTGATATGCTGGAACTTTCTCCTAGGCAGTTTCTAATGCAGTTTGCTAGTGAAATGTTAAGATCTGGGTTTCAGGAAGAGTGACTGTCCTATTTTTCACCAATATTTTTGCCCAGATCCACTAGTATTGATGTAAAGTTTCATTTGCTGCTTCTACGGCTCCCATCATCCATAATAAGGGTTTGAGGAACACTGGCTTGGGACTCTGACCTTTCCCTCCCACCCTGGCTTCCTTTCCCATGGCCCTTCCCAATCCCAACTCACTGAGGCACATCATCCCACCATTCACATGGCTCAGTTACTCAGCATTGGGGAGGAAAGAAAAAGTGCACTGACTTCTTTTGAAGAACCTTGTCCCATCCAGAACATAAGCATTTGTTCTGTCCTTCACAACTAGGGTGATCAAGTAATTCATAGTCTAAATCAGAACACTTTTAAAAACAAAAGAGGTGAGAATAAAATTAGGCCAAGATTGCAGGCATAAATTAGGACTGTCCTAGGCATATTGTAAAATACGGCAACCCTATCAATGGCTTGCATAAGTGTCTCTGTGAGCTCCTCTAAGATTCCACTGAAAAAGATCTTGAATGCTAGGAACTTTAGTGGACCCTGACCAGTAAGTTGTGAGTAAAATGTAGGGTGGAGCCTCTAGAGTTACACTACATTGTAACTTTCAGGTGTCAATTGATTTAATAATGTTTGTTAATAAAAACTTAAGTTATAATGACTGCATGCAGAGATATGCACAAAGTAATGGATTAAAGGAAGAACTAAGACTTACTTTAATCTTATTTTTTTTTGTTCTTGCTCCAAGCTGACTAAAAACCTTTACTGTTCATTGGATGTAAAACATTTTTGTGTTTGCTTAACACTTACATCAGAAACCGGTGTTGGTTGGGAGGAGAAACCCAGAAGTCCACGTTTAATTACCTTTGGCTCTCCACTCCCATTCTTTGTTTAAGAGCCAAGCTTATGTTTAATTTAAAAAGGCCAGCAAGGGTGAGAAGCAATTCAACTGTGCTGTCTATCTACATTTTAAAATTTAGAGGTTCTTTTGCACAGTGACGTCTAAACCCCTCATGGGCAAATGCAACAACACAAAGAATAGGATATTACTGTATGATCTTAAGCTGCTTTATAGATACTACTCCTAAGATATTTTCCCATTTGTTTCTTGGCAACCCTAATCTTTGTCTCCAATAGTCTCCTAACTTTTAGTCCTCTCGAATTCACCAGCGGCTTCTGTTATCTTTTGTAAATTCTATTCTGAACCTGTAATTCCCCAGTATAAAACCTTTCAAGGGCACCCCATAAGGAAATTTGCAAGATCTTTAACTCAATTTAGAAGTCCCTCCATCCTCTATGCCCCCGGCCTCATCACGGAACAAGTAACATGCTGATATTTGTTTAATGGTTGTAACCAAAGATAAAAAAGACATGTGCCAAGGTCTTTCCCTCAAGGGATTTATTCTCTTTGAACAGGTAGTTACAACACTGGTTTGGGATGGATTGAGACTGCCCAAGAGCTGGTTTGAGAATAGTTTTTATTTATTTATTTATTTGCTAAGCTTGGTGGTAATGAAGCAAGTAGAAGGAACTGAGATGGGACTGAAATTGTTTTAGCCTAGCAAGCAGGTAGAGGAATTAGATCCTAAGCTGTGGACAAGAGCGGAAAACTGGAGGAGTAAAATCACAGTAAGGGAAGGGAGAAGAGAGACTAAGAATGGAAGAGAACTTTCCAAACTACTTTTAAATATCTTTCAAGTAGTATGAGCTCATTTACTCAACAGAGACTTATGTTTTGTGCCACAGATGCCGACCTTTTGACTCTGTGATTCTTCGTCTTGGCTACACGTTAAGTCAAAAAGGTACTTGCAGAACGACACTTCCCAGGACTCACCTCCAGATGTTCTGATTTGACTGGTCTCAGGTGGACCTGAAAAGTGGTGTGTTTAAAAGTCTCCCTCTCCAGGTGATTTTTGTGAAGATTAAATGAGATTTCCCATGTGGATGCTCTTTGCACAGGGTTCTCTAAAGGTTGGCTCTTATTGATAGGATTACTAAATCAATAGCCATTAAATTTCAAAGCAAAGGGGGAAAAGAGCTCAGTTATGGACTTTGCTGGGGCCTAAGCTCACTTCAGAATGAGTCTTTGAACTGAATCTTAAAGTCCAAATTAGGTGAAGAATGGAACCATGCAGCCCAGGAGAAGGAAGAGCATATATAAAGACAGATAGGTGAGAAATAATATATTCTCTGCAGAAAACATTTCATTTTCTGATTCATTCAACAACCACTTATTGCATCCTTAGTCCATGCTTCGCATTGTCCTATTCATTCGGGACAGAAAGGTAACTGGCAAGAAAGTCACAAATTAAGATAAATTGGACAAAGTAAGGCTGTCTTCCCCTCTAGGGTGCTTAAAATGGTGGGTTGGTCAAGTTAAACTTTAAAGGCAACTTTAGGAGCAAACAAGGGGCAGGAACTTCCTACAGGGAAGTTTTCATGCATCAGCTATTCAAGAGTCAAAGAAATGGATGTCAGAAAGGATGGTGTGAAAGTTCCAGTGTGATTAGACACACAAGAGTAAAGTGCATGAATAGGGGTGTCACATCCATCCTCTTCTTGGCACACCGCAAAGTACTCTGCAAATGTGGAACAGCATTAGTATTGTTATTGTTATTAACTCTTCAAAGCAAATGTTAATGAATTGAGACAAAAAACTATTTTTAATACCTAGTAAATATTAATCCCCAGAAGCCTATAGAGTTTATTTAATATTTAATGTATTATCATTGAAACATTAATTCAGATTTTCATATGTGAAGTGACCCGGTTCTCCCAAGTTTTAGTAGTTGTCTCAAATCCTTTATGGAAAGATACATAAATTCACAAACATATATACATAGTTATTGAGATTGCAACTCTTGCCAGATATCCACCCCCACAATTTCCATCTTCCTAAGGAAATATATGTATGAATCGAGGGCAGCTTGCCTGGTTAGCCCAGGGATAACCAGGACCAAGGACAAGGGACCCCACCCATCCCTGCTGCCTGCAGGGCATGGAGGCTGTTTCTTAAAGGGGTTGGGAGTTGCAAGGGGAAGCTAAAGACTCGGAGAAGACCAGCTGCCACAAATAATAAGTCAGCGCAAAGGTTTGCAAATATGATCTTGGTATCAGCTACTTCAGTATTACCTGGGAACTTGATAGAAATGCAGATTCTCAGTTCCCACCCAGGAAAGACTTATCCAGAAACTTGAGGGTAGGTTCCAATAACCTGTGCTTTAACAGACTCTCCAAGTAATTCGATGAATGCTGAAATTTGGGAACCTTTAGATCAGTGGTCCCCACTCCTGGATACTTATTGAATTTACTTAAGGATGGTATTTGTTTGCTAGGGCTGCCATGACAAATATCACAGACTGGAAACCTTAAACAAAAAATCATCTCTTCACAGTTCTGAAGAAGAGAAGTTTGAGATCAAAGTGTTGGCAGGGTTGCTGTCTTCTGAGGTCTCCCTCCTTGGCATATAGATAGTCTTCACATGACCTTTCTTCTGAATATCTTTCTTCTGTCTCTATGTCCTAATTTCCTCTTCTTAATAAAGACACCAGTCTTATTGCGTTAGGGCCCACCCTAATGACCTCATTTCAACTTAATTACCTTTTTAAAGATGTTATCTCCAAATATAGTCACAATTTGAGGTGTTGAGGGTTAGGACTTCAATGTATGAATTTTAAGGGGACACAGATCAGCCCATAGCAAGAATCTTTAATTAAAGAAAATATCAATGTCACGAGACCAACTAAATCTGAATTCAGGGGCCTAGGTATAAGTATTTCTTGAAAGCTCTCTTGTGATTCATATGTGTGGCCGGGGCTGAGAACCAGTCTATAATGAAAAGCCAAACAGTTGGCACACATCAGGGGATTTGGCCATCAGTGGCCAAGTGCTACACAGTCAGGCAGGCAGATCCTAGTGAGAGCAGAGGGCATTATAGGTAGCAGGAACTCAACCATGGGAAGTCTGGCTTAGGGCAGCATATTTAGCCCAGCCCTGAGCCAAAAGTGGATAGATTGAGAATTCAATTAACATAGTTGAGATGTGGGTAAGAGACAGTTTGTAAGAAACCAACATCAGAATGAGTATAAAACATTATAACTCAGCCACAGTTCACATAGCTGGGAGCACAAGTTTGTGACTGGGGCTCCTGGCCAGGAAGTTGTCCACAGGGCCAGAGGTTATAGCTGCAGAAATTCAAGAGACAATAGTGAAGAAAGTCAGATGACATCTTAGGCTTTTACAGGGCATCCTACCTGTTAATACCTTGAATACATGTATCTTTCTACAATGTTGTATACAAATGGAAGAGAAAACAAGACAGAAAGCAACAACAACAAAAACCACTGCCCCGAAGATAAAATGTATACAGGGATTTATGATGTTTTGTGAAGAGCTATCTAATTCCTAGTGAGTTCCTAGACTTTATTTCCTGTGGGTGATGGGGAGTCTCACAGAACGGCTGATTAAACTTCTAACCTTTGTCAAAGCAATAATCTCTGCTTTATTCTCCCTCACAGAGAAGAAGCCAATTTTGTTCAAATTGTCATTATTAGTTCCATTTCCAACACCACAAAAATTAAAGGACTGTTGCAAACAAACAAATGGAATCCAGGAAGAACACACAAACTCTTTGAAAACTCCTCACCTCTATGCACCCATCTGGCCCAGAGACGGAAGAATTACAGGGAACCCAGCTGAGTAATAATGTTATTGATCCCCTGCTAATCGGATTTTTCTTGAGTCCAGCAACAGTCAAGTGTTTACAAGACTCCTCTTTTCAAAACAACTCAAAAGTCATTCCCAGCCGAGAAGCTAGAAACCAGAAAATCAATAATGCAGGAACTGCTACTAAGGATTTTCATCTACCCAGCGAGGAGAATATTTATTTATAGAAAAACTGGCCACTCCAGTTTAGTGTGGTAATAACATGGTACAGCTAGTTCAAAGAGTGGCATGGTTGAACACAGCCTTGTATTATGCCCACTGTAAATGGTCTGTATGAGGAAAAGCCTATAATTTAGAGAGATTTGCCATGAATGGTAAAACCTGGGTCATTGTAACAGATACTTTTTACCAATTCTATTTATGGAAGGGGCATGTAAAAAGGAAGGAAAAATGTTAGCTTCAGGAAACCTGGAAGGGGAAAGTGAGCCTCCTTGGGTTTTACCTACGTGAGAGCTATCTTACACCCAACGTGAAGCCTTCCTTGATGGCTGAAGACTTAATTATTACAAAGACACGGAGTTTTCTTTAATGGAATATATATAATTTGCTCCCTAAATATCACTTCCTCACTGTCCTGCCTATAGATTATCTCCCTTTACATTTTCCTTGAACTCTGGGGAAAAAAAACTATGTACTCTTTTCAATTGCATTTTTATATTTGGGTTTACCATTGGGTGGAAGTCAGAAAATACTGACTCAAAATGACCGGCTATTTTCTAGGGAACTCTTTGGGGCACGGTTCTGTTGACCTTCTGTGGTGTATCCCATCAATCTTTGTCATTGCTACTGGAAAAGCAGGAGGTGCAGACTGTATGTGTGGCTGCTTCAAGCCAGGCTCTGAAGATACATACAGCAAGTTCTTAGACTTACTTAAAAAAAAAAACCTAAATAACTATTCTGTGGGGAATTAGGGAATAGTGGGTCGAAACTTAATCTCTCTGTGCCTGTCCACCATTGCCATTTTCAGTTTCTATCAGCCAGCTGTGATGCATTTCCAAAGATGACATTTGCACAGTGGTATTCTGGTAAAGATTTACACTGGCTTTCCAAGGAAAATAGGCCTGATTTGTATTGTTTGACAATTTCCATGGTGTAAATACTCCCGCATGGCTCATTTCAAGCTATCAACATGAAGTCCCTGAAAGCAGAATTGGAAAGAGATACACTGTTATGTAATATTTCCAGAATGTAGATACAGTTGAAGTAAAAAAAAAAAAAACCCTCAGGCATATACATAATAATAAAATGTAGCAAAATAATTAGTGATGAGTTTTGAATATTTATGATCTTGTTTTTAATATAATTTATGTAATTGTAAATTTACATGATTTAATTTTTAAAATGGTTGTGTTTATCAGCCAGCTTAAAAAATTCCTGAAAATCTGAAATTAGCTCACATAAGCCAATAGCAGCCAGTTCCAGCATACCGCTGGGCCTCTGGAATGTGAAGCCCAGATTTATGAATGAAAGGAGAACCCAGGCCCACAACATCAAGCACTGGGCACTTTTACTCCTCTTTCTCTCCATCCCACACCCTATCCATTGGCAAATCTTGTCACTTCTACCTTCCAAATGCATCCAAGAGCATTTTCAGCACACCTAACACAACTTCCGTGATATCTGCCCCACGTTACTGCAGTAGCATCCCAACTGTTCTCACTCTCCAGCTGCCCTTTCTCACAGCTGCCAGCATGAGATGAGCCTCTTGCAACTCAATTTCAGTCACGTATGATCTCTGGAGTAAAACCTCAAAGTCTCCCCATTTCACTCAGAGTGAAAGCCGGAGTCGTCAGGCTGCTGCTGTTCTCTAAGAGATATTCTTTCCCCTGGATACTTCCATGGCCCCTTCTCTGTCCACTAAGTCTTTCCCAAATGTCGACTCTTGACCTATTTTATATTGCCAACTCCATCATAATCTTCCCCCTCTATTTTTTTTTTTTTTTTGCTTTTTTCTCCAAAACACTTATTAGCAGCTGAAAGACTATAAATTTTACTTCGTGTTTTCTTCCTGCTAGAATTTAAGCTTCCTGAAGCTTCCTGAGAGATTTCTGTCTGTTTTGTTTACTGCTGTATCGCCAGCACCTAGAAACAGTGCCTAGCATAGTAGGAATTCAATAAACACTAGTTGAAAGAATGGTTCCATTTGCACGAACTGAAGATATTTCAAACACAGTTAGGGATGGTAGGATGGAAGAAGAGAGGATAGGAAGGAGGGAGTTAGGGAAGTCATAGGAAAATGGAACATTTCCCTGGGCAATTCAGCTTCCCTGCTGAGAGTTAGTGAAGGGTGTGGAATTCTAGAAAACAAGCTCTCCTGATGTGGAATAGGGGTGTATATAAAGAAAGACTGTGTGCTTTCCAAAAAGGAGCACCACTTTTGAATTCAGATAAATGCTGTTGTGACTCCTGTCATTATTTTGGGGGATGTATAATTTAATCCCTCCAAGCTTCTCCCAGTTCTCCTTTCTGTGAATTCTCCTCCCCCTTTTATACAGTTGGCTTTTCTGCCACCTTTTACTCCCTTCATCTCTTAAAGGCTGAGTCCAGCAGCCTCTCCACCACCCTCTTCTCTTCTGACTCTAGGCGGATGGGACCACACTTTCCACCTCCCTTGACTTTGCTCAAGCTGCTTCCTCAGCCTGAAGAAAATAGACAATGCAAACTCAATGCTACCCTCTTTTCAGGTCAAACTGCCTTTGTGTTCCCATGGTCCTATTTCACTCACCCCGCTTATAACTGCAAGATGTCATGGGAAAAGTTCAGAACTTAGAGAAAAACTGAGTTCTATCACAGGACCATTCATTTTACAACCCTATTGACTTAAGTCAATCCCTTAAACTTTCTAAGCTTTTCAGTTTGTTTGTGTGAAAAATGGGCAGGCAGCGAGACATCGTGGTTCTAGCAATAGACTCCTTGCGTCACATTGCAGCTCTGCTACTTTTAGCTAGGTGAAAGAACAAATTAATATCTCTAAGCCTTGGTGTCTTTCTTGATAAAAGCATAGGGAATAGTGCCTACCTCATAGGGTTGCTGTGAACATTCGATGAGGCAGGCGTAAAGCACTGATACACTGCCTGGCACGTAGGAAGCACTCAATCAGGTTAATTATTGTGATTATTATTATGGGACAACTGTAAAGACCAATGAGCTAATGTCTGTGTGCTGGGTAACTTCTGTTTGCCCCTCTAGATCCACTTCCCAACTTCCTGCACCCCACCCTTGCCCCATGAAGCTGATTTGGATGGCCTCCCTCAAAGGCTCCTTCATCCTCGGGCTTCTGCTTAGGTTAATGGAGGCACTAACAGGAGATGGGCTCCCTCCCCAGGCAGACTCTATGGGTCACCTATTCTCTGTTCAAGGCCATGACTCCTGTCTGATGATTCTCTCCACAAGGCTGTCTACTTACTCTCTGACGATGGGTAACCACTCTCTTCTCTTGGTAATGACTTCCTGCTGTCACTAGCTCTGGGATATTATACTATCTTGGCTTTTTTTCACCCTTTTGGCTCTCTTGTAAATAGTCTCTTTATTAAACTCTACTCAACTTGAGCATGCTGATTCCTGCCTGAAACTCAGTGTACTTCAGAGTACTCTGTGAAGTTACAACACACACCTTTTGCCCATGTGCTTATTTGTCCCTATATCCCAGCAACAGGCAGCGTCAAGCACTTGCAAGAAAAAAAACAAACAAACAACACTGTTCAAAGTGAAAAGAAAAACTCATTGCCTACCAAACATCTCCTAGTTATCCTATAGGAACCTCCAACTCAATATGTCTGTTACCGATCCATCATCTCTTCTTCCTTCTGTATTCCTAAATGCCGTTATGAATATCACACCATTCTGACTTCCCATGTGAAACCTCAGGTCATTTTGACCTCTTCCTAGGATCTCATATCCAATCTCTGCGAAGGGAACAGGAGTCAGGCAAAGAGCAAGAAAGCTTGAGGGAGTAGGTGGCATTGGTCTGGGTCCTATTTCACTCTTCCTTTACTACCACTTCCTCTGAGATGCTTTCCAGCACCGTCCACCTGTAATCATATCTCTGCTCACAAATTGCTATCCACTGATAAATATCTTCCAATTCTGTTTCACTCCTACAGACCATAAAGGATAAAGAGATACTCAATGAAGGGTAAAGACTTTTCAGTCTTACTAAAATATGTCTTACTCATTATTTACCCTGAGCACTCAGCAGAGGTGTTGGCACATAATAGATGTTCAGTAAATGCTTGTGGAATGAATAACTAAATGAATGACTAAAGGAGAAATTTGTAGAAATAATTAACTTTTTCTGGAAAAAAAGTGAATCCTTTTTCTGGCTTTTTATGGCTCAAGATTAGAAACAAGTCATTTAAAGAAGTACTATGGTTTGAATGTGTCCTTCAAAACTCATGTTGAAATTTAATTGCCATGGTGACAGTATTAAGTGGTGGAATCTTTAAAAGGTGATAAGGTCATGAGGGCTCTGCGCTTATAAATGGATTAATAGTGGGAGTGGGATTTAGCCTCCTTTTCTCTCTCTGTCTCACAGGCTGGCTTGTTCTTCTGCCTTCCACTTTCCACCACGGGACAACCCTTGCCAGATGGCTGGCACCATTATAATGGACTTCCCAACCTCCAGAACCATAAGCCAAATAAATCTCTTTTCCTTAGAAATTACCCAGTCTGTGGTCTTCTGTTATAGTAACAGAAAACAAACTAAGACAAAAAAGGGACTGATGTTATAAACAATGACATTTTTCCCCTTTGTTTTTAGGCATTCTTTACTGAGCCTTTTAGGAGACATATTACCATTTCTCATCAGCATCCATGGACAAAAACCATTACCTGGTACTAAGCACCTCTAACAGGTAAGCACCTTAGACCCCGTTAAGAACCGGGACTGCTTTCACCGCTACTTCGCCTTCATCAGCCTCAGCCTCAGGCATCTTACTCTAAGCTTCCAGGTCAAAGTCCCTTCCCTATTTTCATTTATTTGCTTGAAGCATAGTTTGTTTCCAGCTGTTAGCTGTAGTGCTAACTACCCATTTAAAGGCCTATCATACGTCCTCCTAGAGATAATTGATGCTAATGAGGCATGAAATACTCCATTTGAATGTCTGGTGGAGAAGTTTCAGTTTCTTTTCATGAAAAATAAAACTTCTCAACTTGGTCACGTGTAAAAGCAAAGTCCGCCATTTCAAAGAAAGGCAGTCATAAATTAAACACACACACACACACATAACCTTTTTTCACTAAACTGTCTGAACCGAAAGGGTGGTTGGGCCAAGGCAGCACAATTGACATTTGTGTTTATTATTCCCTTGGTCCTGCCCTAATGGGTTTATGAGGATTGGCTATAATGAACAAACGATGGTTCTCATGAATGAGTTTATTGCTTAATTCATAAAACATATGGCAAGCTTTCTCTGCCAGAAGTATTTGGGCAAAAGAAAAGTAAATGAAAATCAAGAATAAATAAATGATATGATATAAAAACAATGTTTTGAAGTAGAGCAGAAAAGTCAACTAATCAGGGTCTTATTGATCTGGAAAAGAGGAAATCCTAGTTCTATTCTAGACATAGTTGCACACAGTTAAGGCTCAAACTGGAGATAAAGACAGTGTTTTCATTAAAGCTCAATGGATGTTGGCCCCAATTCTCACACCCTTCTCTGTGTTATCACAGTGTTGCTCTGTAAAATTCACATTGCAAAATTAATGAGTGCTTTACACAGGAGCAGTTACCATCCTCATAGTAGTTTGAATCGGTAGGACAATGCTGTGCTAACAACACCAAAATCACAGTGATTTATTTTAGCTTAATAAAAGTTCTTATTTAGCTTAATAAAAGTTCTGTCTCATGCAAAGGGTACTGCATATGCAGGTGATTCTCCAGGGTGGGCTCTTTGATCTTGTTTTACTTCCATTTCAACAAGTACTTTCAAGACAGCTGATCACTTCACCAGAGAAGAGGGTGTTGCTGGAGGGTCTTCTACCAACAACTAAATACTCCAGCCAGGAAGCGCTACATAGTACTTGATGTCCAAGAAGACACATGGAACCATTACCATTAACACAGAAGTACCAAAGAGATCAATTAATGCCATCTCTATTCCCTCATCTCCAAAATCCAGATGATAATCATGCCTCTCATTGGCTTGTGTCTTCCTCTGTCTTGGAGGATGCTAAAGTTTTAATGGAAGAATATCAGAAATAGGAGGGACCATGGTTTGACTCCTGTCTGAAACAACTCCCAGGTGAATGACCTTGGACAAAGTATTTAACTTCTCTAAGCCTGATTTCCCTCATTTATCAGATGAGCATACTATTTCATAGTAGTACCTATCTTATAGACTTGTGAGATTAAAAGGAATAATACATGAAAAGTAGTTGACATTCAGTAAGTAAATGCTTGACCATCCCAGAAAGTGCAGTCAGGATTAAAGCTATGCTTGCCTCCCATCTCATATCTTCTTTACCCACTGAGAAATCCCTCTGGAAAAGGAAGATTAAATAAACAGCACTGACCAGGGAGGCTAAACTGGGAAAAAAGCAAGTGTCTCGATCTGAGTGTCTGTCTCTGTGTGGAGGATGTGAGATGTCTGTCACTAGAATAAGAGTTGTCTCTGATCCCTGTAAATGCTTCCCTGTAAATGGACTTCAGTGAGAACTTTGTGACTTCCATGGAAAAGGTCGTGACAGACAACAGGCAACCTACCTCTCTGGAATCATTTCAAATCTAGTTTAAGTTTGCTTTAAAGTGCAAACAATGGTATCTGTCAGCCCTGTAAATAAAGCCTACATAAGACTTTACCCAAAAGCACACATTGCCATTTAAACTTCCTTTCAGGAAGAGATGCAGATGTCATTCTATTTAAACAAAATTACTATATGGAAATTTTGAACTGATGTAAAATAATTACAGGCATGATTTTTCACTTTACAACAGGATTCAGGATAGAATTGATTTAAATAAGCACATCTTTGTATGCACTTTCTTACTATTATTATTTTATATTTATGTATTTTTTACTCCCACCCTCATACTTCTAGCCTCTGGTAACCACCAATCTACTCTCTACCTTCATAAGATCCACTTTTTTAACACCAACATGTGAGTGAGAACATGTGAGATTTGTCTTTCTGTGATTAGCTTATTTCACTTAACATAATGGACTCTAGCTATATGCATGTTGCTTCAAATGACAGGATTTCATTCTTTTTCATGACTGAATGATATTCCATTGTGTCCAGATAACACATTTTCTTTATCCATCCATTGATGGGCTGTTAGGTTGATTCCATACTTTGGCTACTGTATATAGTGTTGCAATAAACCTGGGAGTGTAGATATCTCTTCAATATATTGATTTCTTTTCTTTTGAATATATACCCAGTTGTGGATTTCCTGGACCACATGGTAGTTCTACTTTTAGTTTTTTGAGGAACCTCTCTACAGTTTTCAATAGTGACTGTGCTTGTTTTACATTCCCACCAACAGTGTACAAGAGTTTCCCTTTCTCCATAGCCTCACTGCTATTCTTTGTCTTTCTTTATAAAAGCCATTTAACTGGGGTGAGATAATATCTCATTGTGTTTTTGATTCACATTTCTCTGATGATTTATGATGATGAGCATTTTTTAATATACCTGTTGGCCATTTATGTCTTCTTTTGAAGGATATCTATTCAGATCTTGTCCCCATTTTTAATTAAATTATTATCATTATTATTATCATTATCATATTGGCTATGAACATGCTTAAGCTCCTTATATAGTCTATTAGTCCCCTGTCAGATGGATAGTTTGCAAATATTTTCTCCCATTCTGTGGATTGTCTCTTCACTCTGTTGTTCTCTTTGCTGTACAGATACTTTTGAGCTTAATGTAATCCTATTTGTCTATTTTTGCTCTTTACTGTTTATTGTGCTTTTACACAGATATTTGCACATTACACACACAAAATATCTTTGCCCAGACCAATGTCCTGGAGCAATTCCAAAGTTTTCTTCTAGTAGTTTTATAGTTTCAGGTCTTAAATTCAAGTCTTTAATCCATTTTGATTTTATTTTTGTATATGGTAAGAAACAGAGGTCTACTTTCATTCTTCTGCATATAGTTATCCAGTTTTCCCAGCACCATATATTGAAGAGACTGTCTATTCCACATTGTATGTTCTTGGCACCTTTGTTAAAAATGAGTTGACTGTAAATGTGTGGATTTTTATCTGGGTTCTCTATTCTGTTTCTTTGGTCTATGTGTCTACCTTTATGCCAGTGCCATGCTAATTTGGTTACTCTAGCTTTGTAGTATATTTTGAAGTCAGGTAGCATGATGCCTCTAGCTTTATTCTTTAAGCTCAGGTTTGCTTTGGCTATTCACAGTCTTTTGTGGTTCCATATAAATTTAAGATTTGTTCTATTTCTGTGAATAATGCTATTGGTATTTTGATAGGGATTACATTGAATATGTAGATTGCTTTGGGTAGTATTTATGTTTTAGCAACATTAATTCTTTCAATCCATGAGCACAGAATATTTTTCCATTTTTTGAGGTCCTCTTCAAGTTCTTTCATTGGAGTTTTATTGTTTTCCTTGTAGAGAACTTTCACTTGTTTAAATTTATTCCTAGGTACTTTTATTTCTTATAGCTATTATAAATGGAATTGCTTCCTTGATTTCCTTTTCTGATTGTTCATTGTTGACAAGTATAAATGCTAATGATTTTTTTACATTAATTTGGTATCTTGTAACTTTACTGAATTTGTTTATCAGTTCTAATAGTTCATTATTAGAATCTCAGGGTTTTCTAAATAAAAGATTATGCCTTCTGCAAAATGAGGATAATTTGACTACTTCCTTTCCAATTAGGATGCCCTTTATTTCTTTCTCTTGTCTGATTGCTCTGGTCAGGACTTCCAGTATTATGTTGAATAAAAGTGGTGACAGTGGGCATCTTTGTTTTGTTTCAGATCTTATAGGAAAAGCTTTCAATTTTTCTCCATTTACTATGGTATTAGCTATGAGTTTGTCATATATGGCCTTTATTATTTTGAGCTATATTCCTTGTATACACTGTTTGTTGAGGATTTTTATTAGGAAAGGATGTTGAATTTTATAAAATACTTTTTAGTATCTTTCAAAATGATCATATGGTTTTTGTTACTGGTCCTATTAATGTAATGTATTACGTTTATTGATTTTCATATATTGAAACACCTTTGCATCCCTGAGATGAATCCCACTTTATCATGGTGAATGATCTTTTTATGTGTTGTTGAATTATGTTTGCTGGTATTTTGTTGTGGATTTTGCATGTATGTCTTATGGTTCTCCATTTTTATTTATTTTTTATTTTGTTGTTGTTGCTATCTCCTTGTCTGGTTTTAGTATGGGGGTAATGCTGACATTGCAGAATGAGTTTTGAAATATTCCCTTCTCTTTCATTTTTGGAAAGGTTTGACTAGGATTGATATTAGTTCTTTTTTAAATATTTGGTAGAATTCAGCAGTGAAGCCATCCAGTCCTGGGCTTTACTTTGATGGCAGACTTTTTGTTTCATCTTCAATATCATTACTTATTATTGGTTTGTTGAGGTTTTTCTATTTCTTCCAAGTTCAATCTTGGTAAGTTGGATGTGTCCAGGAATTTATCCATTTTTTCTAGGTTTTCCAATTTGTTGGTACATAGCTGTTCATAATAGTGTCTAGTGATTCTCTGTATTTCTGTGGTCTCAGTTGTTATGTCTCCTTTTCCATTTCTAGTTTTATTTATTTGGGTCTTCTCTGGACTTTTTTCTTAGTCAAGCTAAAGGTTGCCAATTTTGTTTATCTTTTCAAAAACCCAACTTTTCATTTCATTGATCTCTTCTATTTTTTTCAGTCTCAATTTCATTCATTTCTGTCCTGATATTTATTATTTTTTACTTCTACTAAATTGAGGTCTGGTTTGTTCTTGCTTTTCTGGCCACTTTAGAGGTCTAGTTTGATGACAAATTTTCAAGAATATAATACTAACTATAAAGGACCACCCATGGATGATCAATAGGAGACTTTAATGCTCTACTTTCTTTCTGCAGCTTTCCAAAAGAATCAAGTCAATGTCCAAGTAAGCATATTCATGGAAATTTAAATTTGATTATTTTTCTCCTTCACAGAATGGGAAAGTTCTTACTTTCAAAGGTGACATAGTATATTACTCAAAATGCCCAGCTTTCAACAAAAAATTGTGAGACATGCAAAGAAACAGAAAATATGATCCATATACAAGAATAAAATCAATCATTGGAAATTATGCTTGAGGAAGCCCTAATATTGGATTTACTAGGTCATGACTTTAAATCAGTTATTTTAAATACATTCAAAGAAATAAAAGAAATCATGCCTGAAGAACTAAAGGAAAGTATAAGAACAATATTTCACCAAATAGAGAATATCAATAAAGAGATAGAAATTATAAATAAAAACCAAACAGAAAGAAAATCTAGAGATGAAAAGTAGAATGAATGAAATGAAAAATTCAGTAAAGACACTCAAGAGCAAATCTGAGCTGACAAAAGACAATCAGTGAACCTAAATAATCTAAATATAGCTTAATTGAGTTTATCCAGTCCAAAGAACAGAAAGAAAAAAGAATAAAAAAAAAGACCTAATAGAGCCTCAGAGAACTATGGGACACCATTAATAAAAGCAGTATAGGCATAATAAGAGCCTCAGAAGGAGAGAAGAGAAAGGGAAAGAAAGAATACTTGGAAAAGCAATGGCCAAAAATTTTCCAAATTTGATTTTAAAATATTAATCTATACAATAAGAAGCTGAATGAAACTCAAGCAGGATAAATTAAAAAATATTCACATCAAGACTCATCATAATAAAACTGTTGAAAGTTAAGATGAAGAGAGAATATTGAAAAAGCATCAAGAGAGAAGCAACTTATTACATACATACAAGGGATCCTTAGTAAGTTAGTAATTGATTTCCTATCATAAATTATAGTTCCAGAAGGTAGAGGGATAACATATTCAAAGTGCTGAAAGAAAAAGACTGCCAACTGACTAAAATCATCCTTCAAAATGGAAAGAGAAATTAATACATTCTCAGGTACACAATACCAGGGAATTTGTTGCTAGACCTGCCCAAGAAGAAATACTACTTTTAACAAGTATATGCCAACAAATTCAATAATTTAAATAAAATTATCACATTCTTGAAAAGACACAAACTACCAAAACTGACTCAAGAAGAAATTAAATATTCAAATAGATGTATAGCAAGAAAAGACATTGAATTAACAATCAAAACACTTCCCACAAAGAAAATTCCAGTATTAATTGGCTTCACTGGTGAATTCTACCAAATGTTTAAAGAATTAACACTAAACCTTAACAAACTTATACAAAAACTAAGAAATACTTCAGAACTCATTCTATGAGGTTGGGATAATGTAGGCACCAAACTAGGAAAAAAAACATGTCACAATAAAGGAAAAGTACAAACCAATATCCCTTATGAATGTAATCACAAAAATCCTCAAAAACAGAACTAGCAAAAAAATTCAGCAACATATATTAAAGGTTATACACATAACCAAACGGGATTTATTCCAGGAATAAAAGGTTGGTTTGACATATAAAAATCAATTAATACATGAATAGTCTGGCTCCAGGCCAAAATATTATGTGTGATCTTCCAGACCTGAACATTGGCAATTTCAAAGGCTTTATCTGTCAGGCTTCAGGGGATAAAACAACACTCCACACACCAGATATGGTGTACAGTTAGTACACTTCAGCCTCTGTGAGAGTTGCAGTCAGGTTCCCCTGGCCAGACATGCTCTTATGCGTGTCTGTATTCCTAGGTCAGTAGCATCTATTTGAAGGCATCATTAGCAGAGGGCTCTCAACCAAAGTCTTTTCAGTTGCCTTAACCAAGCTTACCTTACCTGGAGTGACTTTAAGACAATTTTCTCCACTCTGACTCAATATTAAGCACTTTTCCACTCCTAGCCCTACTATCTCTTCCTTTCAGACCCTGGGTTAGTAGACAACAGGAGCCTTTTGTTTAGGGATCCCTCAGCAGTGAGATAATTCCCCTGTCTGCACTGATACATCTGACTTCCCAGCACCATTTCATAGGGGACAATGGAACATTGGAGGAGCCAGCACTTTTTCCTATTTAGCCTCTTGCTTATATTATCACCATAACTGATTAAAGGTTTGACTGTCAATTTCACTT
Source organism: Lepilemur ruficaudatus (assembly GCA_963574885.1). Taxonomy (NCBI): domain Eukaryota; kingdom Metazoa; phylum Chordata; class Mammalia; order Primates; family Lepilemuridae; genus Lepilemur; species Lepilemur ruficaudatus. The sequence continues at coordinate 62,163 of CAUYRT010045726.1, forward strand.
TGGTTTGTTTTAATTGACTATCATAGCCCTCTTCAGTTTAACTTTTGACAATACATCATAGTAATGTAAAAAAGGACAAAGCCTATATGCTTATATTAATAGACACAAAAAAATTATTTGACAAAAATCTAACAGTATTTAATGATAAAAACATAAAGTAAACTAAGAATAGAAGAGAATTTCTTCAATTGCTAAAGGATGTCTATAAAAACCCCCTACTATGCTTATAGGTATAGGACTATGCTTATAGGTAAAGGACTGAAAGCTTTTCCCTTAACATCAGAAACAAGACAAGGATATCAGCTCTCATCATGTCTTTTCAACATCTTACTTAATATTCTAGCCAGGAAAATTACACAAGAAAAATTAAAAAGAAAGGAATCCAGGCCGGGCGTGGTGGATCACACCTGTAATCCTAGCACTCTGGGAGACCGAGGCAGGCAGATCATTTGAGCCCAGGAATTTGAGACCAGCCTGAGCAAGAGTGAGACCCTGTCTCTACTATAAATAGAAAGAAATTAATTGGCCAACTAAAAGTATATAGAAAAAATTAGATGGGCACGGTGGTGCATGCATGCCTGCAGTCCCAGCTACCCAGGAGGCTCAGGCAGGAGGATTGCTTGAGCTCAGGAGTTTGAGGTTGCTGTGAGCTAGGCTGACACCACGGCACTCTAGCCCAGGCAACAGAGTGAGACTCTGTCTCAAAAAAAAAGAAAAAAGAAAAAAGAAAAAAGAAAAGAAAAGAAAAGAAAAGAAAGGAATCCAGATTGGAAAAGAAGAAGTAAAACTATCTCTATTCCCAGATGACATGATCTTGTATACAGAAAATTCTTTAAAAATCCCCCAAAATGTATTAGAACTGATAAATTAGTTTAGCAAGATTGCAAGATTTAAGATCAATATAGAAAAATCAATTGTTTTTCTGCACACTAGCAATGAATAACCTGAAAATAACATTAGGAAAGCTATTCTATCTACAATAGTATCAAAAACAGTAAAATACATAGTAATGCATTTAACAAAAAAGTCTCCTACACTGAAAGGTACAAGACAACATTGAAAGAAATTTAAAAAGACATAAAGAGATGAAAAGACATCTCATATTTATAGATGGAAGATTTACTGTGGTAAAGATGGCAATACTCTCCAAATTGATCTACAGCTTCAATGCAATTCCTTGCAAAATCCCAGCTTCATTTTTAGGTAAATTTGACCAACTAATCCTGAAATTCATATAGAAATTTAAAGAGCCCAGAAAAGCCAAAACAACCTTGAAAAAGAAGGGCAAAGTAGAGAATTTACTCTTCCAAATTTCAAAATTTACTTAAAAATTACAGTAATCAAGACAGTATGTACTGGATATCTACACAAAGAAAATGATAATGTTATATCAAAAAGATACCTACACTCAGAGGAATCAGACAAGAGAAGGAAATCAAGGGTATCCAAATGGAGGCAGAAGACCTATTTCTCTTTGCTGACAATATGACTTTATATCTGGAAAATTCCAAAGCTTCTGCCAAGAGACTACTGTAATTGATAAATAAATTGAGTAAAATCTCAGGCTACAAAATTAATGTACACAAATCAGTAGCATTCATATACATCAACAACAGTCAAGCTGAGAACCAAATCAAAGACTCAATACCCTTCACAATAGCAACAAAGAAAATAAAATACCTAGGAATATATTTAACTAAAGGAGGTGAAAGACCTCTATAGGGAGAACTACAAAACACCAATGAAGGAAATAGCAGAGGATATAAACAGATGGAAAAACATAACATGCTCATGTATTGGTAGAATCACTTTTTTAAAAAATGTCTATACTACTCAAAGTAATCTACAGATTTAATGCAATCCCTGTTAGAATATCAACATCATTTTTCACAGATCTAGAAAAAATAATTCTATGCTTCATATGGAACCAGAGAAAACCCTGAATAGCCAAAGCAACTTTAATCAAAAAGAACACATTGAGAGGCATCAGTTTACCATACTACAAGCTATACTATAAGGCGACAGTAACCAAGGTAACATGAAACTGGCACTAGACCAGCAACATAAACCAATGAAACAGAACGGATAACTCAGACATAAAACCATCCTCATATTGCTATCTGATCTTTGACAAAGCAGACAAAAACATACACTGGGGGAAAGAATCCATATTCAATAAATGGTGCTGGGAAAATTGGATAGTCAGATGTAAAAGACTGAAACAGGATCTGCACCTCTCACCACTCACAAAAATCAACTCACAATGGATAACGGAATTAAACCTAAGGCAGGAAACTATAAGAATTCTATAACAAAATGTTGGAAAAACTCTCATAGACATCAGCCTTGGCAAAGAATTTATGAAGAAGACCCTAAGGCAATCACAGCAACAACAACCACAACAAAAAAATGAATGAGACCTGATCAAATTAAAGAGCTTCTACACAGCCAAGGACACTATCATTAAAGCAAATAGAAAACTTACAGAATAGAAGAAAATACTTGCATGCTATGCATCTGATTAAGGGCTGATAACTAGAATCTATAAAGAACTCAAGCAAATCAGCAAGAGAAAATCCCAACCCCATTGAAAAGTGGGCAAAAGACATGAATAGAAGCTTTTTAAAAGAAAATAGACTAGTGGCCAATGAACATACGAAAAAATGGTCAACATCTCTAATCACCAGGGAAATGCAAATCAAAACCACAATGAGATATCACCTAACCCCAGTGTGAATGGCTTTTATCAAAAAGTCTAAAAACAATAGATGCTAGATTGGATACAGAGAGAAAGGAACACTCAAACACTGTCTGTGGGACTACAAACTAGTGCAACCTCTATGGCAAATAGTATGTAGATTCCTCAAAGAACTAAAAGTAGACCTACCATTTGATCCAGCAATCCCACTACTTGGTATTTACCCAAAGGACAGAAATTCATTTTATTAAAAAGATGCCTGCACTCTAATGTTCATAGCAGCACAATTCACAATTGCAAAGATGTGGAATCCACCCAAGTGCCCATCAATCAAGGGGTGGATTAATAAAATGTGGTATATGTCTACCATGGAATACTACTCAGCCATTAAAAATGAATTAATGCCTTTTGTAACAGTCTGGATGGAACTGGATACCATTCTCCTAAGTGAAGTATCTAAAGAACAGAAAAACAAATGCTACATGTACTCACTATTAAATTAGAACTAATCTAACAGTACTCAGGTGCATAGTAGGAAGTAAAACTCAATAGAAATCAAACAGGTGGGAAGAGGGAAGAGGAGATGGGTGAAATCATACCTAATGGGTACAATGTGTACTATCTAGGAGATGGGCACACTTATAACTTTGTCACAAGCAGTACAAAAGCAATCCATATAACCAAAACATTTGTACCCCCCATAATATCTTGAAATTAAACAAAAAAGTAAATATGTCAAAAGAAAAAAACTCTTTATTTGTAAGAGCTAAAACTATAAAACTCCTAAAATAAACCCAGGCATAAATCTTTATGACCTGAGATTAAGGAATGATTTTTTTAGATATTACTCCAAAAGCACAAGCCACAACAACAACAACAAAGAAACTAGGTAAACGGATTTTATCAAAATTAAAAATTTTGTTCTTCAAAGGACACCTTCAAGAAAGTGAAAAGACAACCCACAGAATGGAAGAAAACATTTGACAATAATATATCTGATAGGGACTTGTATTTAGAATATATAAAGAATTCAAACTCAATGATAAAAAGATAAATAATCCAATTTTAAAATGACTAAAGAATCTGAATAGACATTTCTTCACATAAAATATCCAAATAGCCAATAAGCAAACGAAAAGACACTTAAATCATTATCCATATGGGAAATGCAAATCAAACCACAATATCATATAACTTCACACCTACTAGGAAGGCTGGAATCAAAACGATGGATGAGGACAAGTGTTGTGGATGATGTGAAGAAATTAGAACCTTTATAATTACTGGTAGTAACGTAGAAATGGTGTAGCCACTGTGGAAAACTCTTATATAACATAGAGTTATAATAAGATCCAGCAGTTCCACTCCGAAATATATACCCAAGAAAATTGAAAAGCTTATGTCTTTGCAAAAACTTATACATGAATGTTCATAACAACATTATTCATAATAGCCAATAAGTGAAAACAACCCAAATACTCATCAACTGATGAATGGATAAACAAGACATGGTATGTACAAACAATGGAATATTATTTAGCCATTAAAAGAAATGAAGTACTTATATATGATACAACATAAACCTTGAAAACATATGCTAAGTGAAAGAAGAAACACACAAAAGATCCTGTATTATATCCATTATAGGAAATGTCCAGAATAGGCAACTCCATAGAGACAGAAAATAGTTTAGTAGTTGCCAGGGGCTGGGGCAAGAAGGAACAGGGAATGACTGCTAATGATTACAGAGTTTCTGTAGGGTGTGATGGAAACATTTTGGCATTAGATAGAGGTAATGGTCGTACATCCTTGTGGATATCCTAAAAACTACTGAATTTTACACTTTAAAAATGTGAATTTTATGGTATGTGAATTATAAATCAATTTAAAAAACTATTGAAAGGTTTAAAACGAAAATTAAAGCCTTCAATAATTATCTGAACTGCAGACAACCATTAACATTTTTAAATATTCCATTCTAATTTCTTTCCTAGGCATGTACACGTTTCCATTAAGTCAAGCCCAGATCACACATATATAGATATATATTTTTTTCCCACTGCGTTTTTTTTTTTTTAAGGACAAAACTTCTAAGAAATATTCTGAGGACCCCTTTTTCTGAAAGAGTTGATTAATCTTGTGATAATAGACCAGTTTCAGCTCACCTACTGATTGAACAAATACAAGACAATGCTTTCTAGGGGCAAATCTTCACATTGGAAATGATTTTAAAGAATAGTGGCATTAAGTGTGGAATTTACTAAGTACCAAGATGTAGGAAACTGGTTCAACATGATATTTTTCAAAACTTTTTTTCTTTCTTCTTCAACATTCCTTTCTTTCATAAATATCCCTGTTTTTCAGCACAGGTCTATAGTCAAAGGCTGCATACTGGCTAATGAGTAACCAGCTGCTCTGATTATTTGCCAAGCTAATGTTGTACAGGAATACAGGAATATTGCATGCTGAATGATAAAAACCTTGGATACTGCACATTAACTCTGGTACAATATGTATTTTAAATGTCACCCATTTGAGTGGGAAAGTCTAGTACATTTTAAATGGAATTTTGTTTTCTTTTTTCCTGTTTGCATTTCATTCAGAAGCTAAAATAACACACCATTTTTTTCTACATGCACAAATGACTCCAGCATCTTAATTCACCTATAAAAATTAGGACTTGATTAAGATACCAAATTAAAATACAAAAGTACTGTGATCCTTCCTGGGCACTCAAATTATCTGAAAAATTTTTGAGGCAAAGCAATGGCTGTTTGTGAAATAGCTCCTATCTAGCGTATTATAAAAGTATTTCAGAAGATGGTTTAGGTGAAATATATGGTATAGATGGTAGTCATTAAAAAGCATTCATGTAACACATTACTTTTTACGCCCTTGACAATAATTGGTTGATTATCAGTTGTTACAGCACAATAATGGTCCATTTTTCAGAAATGGCAATTGAGATGCTTATAGGTAAATTTGTTCTGACCCACCCAGCAAGGCAGCTTGGAAGTCCTGGTTCTTTAATTCCCAGGCTTGGTTCTAATGCCACTGGATCACAAGGCCTTTATAATAGAGCTTATGAAAACACATTTTATGTGAGGCAACTAGTTAGAAAAAATATGACCTTTCAAATTATATCACCATTTTCCACATAAAAGCCTCAGCCAGCCTTCTAATTCATGTGACCTTTGGAAGCTATAAAATCACTTCCCAGGGAGAATTGATATAGATTTGATTGGGGACTGTTCTTTTTGACCCAGAGTGGGTAGACGCCACCCATCCCACAGCACAGCCCAAGAAACATCAAAATTCACTCAGCTCAGGGAAAAATCTGCAGCCTGAAGAAGTCCTCTGAGTCCAGTGATGGCCTTGCTAAAGAAAAAGCTGGTTAAGCCACCTAAAGGTTTAATCTTTATCTCTTGATTGCAAACCAAAGAAAACCTTTAGACTTGCCAACTGCCTAAAGAGGACTATTCCAGAGATGTTAACAAATACAGGACCCTATCAATAGAGTGCTTAGAGTATGTATGCATAGAAATTAAAGTCATCAGAAAAGGAAATGCTGCCTGTGAGAATGGGTATATTTAATAGAATTCCTAGCTAGTAATAAAACAATATTACTTTAGAACATGGTGAATGATTGGGTAAACAGAGGAAACAGCAGAAGACTTAGAAAAGCACTGTTTAATATCTTTAAAAGATATCTTGTTTTTAAATAAAAAGTCATGTTTATACTATATCTGCATTATGGGAAATACCAAAGAGTTGGATCAATGGGAAGAAAATAACTAAAATTTGTTGAATTTTATTATATTCACTCCCCTTTTTAATGTACAGATTTATGTACCTAGGTGAAATCCTATTTAAATCTAATTTTTATCCTACTTTTGTTTAGGAAACATATTAGCATTTCTCCCATGTGATTACAAATACCATGAGAACATCCTCTTAAATTGCTGAATAATATTCCAACATGTAAATGTGCTAGAATGTATTGAAATTTTGCATTATTGATGAACTTCTAAAGGTTTCATTTTTTTCTATCATAAATAACAATCCAGTGAGCATCTTTGTGGATAAAAGATTTTCATTCATTTCAACTTGGTGTTTGGAATAGATGAATTCATAATATGTTAAATACCTTTCATCTTTGAAGATGAGCATCATCAACAGCCTTTCTTTTTTGCTCCGCGTATTTTACAGCCTTCTTTTTGCATTTATAATCATTGAATTTGGACTATGAACCAAGGAACCAGGTCCAATACTGTGTTTTTACCTGCATGCCACGGATGTTCCATAGATTTCTTGGATGACAATCACTCTTCCTTTAATAACACCACAAAACTATTTAAGGTATGAATTTGAACCTTGATCAAGAGATAGTGGAAATAATTATGTAAGGAAGAGGCAAGACAAGTGATGTTCTTCAGCTTCAGTGATTTTCAAGCAGCTTTGAAAATTCTTTTATCTTATGTTTTCTTGCCATAAAACTTAAAATCCTGCTGGGACATTAAGGTAGGATCTGAAGGGGCAGTTTTCAAGATGTACTTATACTGCTTCTCCGTAGAAATACCTAGAGTTCTCTAAATTACATTTGAAAAGTCACTAAGTTGGGATCTGTAACAGAGCAGATGGACTTCCTTACCTGGGATAACAAAGCATTCTCTTCTGCGTCAAAGAAATTTTAAAATGCTAAGTAAGGCTTGCCATCTTCAGAAGCAGCATTAGTATCCTGAGACAATATTTGCCATTGGATTCCTGAGTGTTTGGTCAACAACTGTGCCCAAAATGGATAATTGTGCCTGGTTAGGTCTAGTCCTCTCTGACATCACACACTGTGGAGGAAAGCAGCCCCACACAGTTTTCTTCAAGGAGGGTAGAGAATTTGTATAGATGATTCAGAATCAAGGAATGGAAATTACAACAGACATACAAATGAGACACTGAAAACAAAAATTCCTCTGAGTTCATTGGCTAGAGAGACAGCAGAAAATTCCTGAGTGGAACTGAGAGCTGAGACTCCTGCGGCTAGTGGCAGGGAGCCACTGGCAGAGCCACCAGGAAGTGAAGGCAGGGAGCAGCGCAAGGCTCTGTTATGTCTGTTTATCGAGTGCTGTGGGCCTCACCAACTATCATGTAGTCTTTTTATGGAAACTAGATAAACAGCATGCGTCACTGCGGCTATTTCACTTTATCAGAGAAGGAGAAGAAAGAGTTCCGTGAACTGCAGATATGCAAGTGTGTTCATCTTTCCAAGCAATTGTTCTACCACATAATAAAGACATTGAAATGCATTTTGTCAATGACTGACTTTTTTTAAACCAAGTTAGACAGAAAAATATTTCTAAACATATAGATGTTTACCAGCTGTTCCCAGAGGCATCCAGGTGGCTGTGACACCCTCCCTCTCAGCCTGTTAAGTTTTCCAAGCCAAAGAGACTAAACATTCCCCACATTCTACCTCCAGCTCAGAGACGCTTCCAGGAACTTGAGTTCTCTAAGATTTAAAATGTTTTTATTTCTATCCTGTATTGCAGTTTTGTGTTGAAGGCATCTAAAGGAGGAAGAATGAGGGAAAAGGACTTCTGCCCTCTCTTTATTCCAGCTTCTCCTCATCTTTGCTTATCAACATTTGTTAACTGATGAGTTGATATCTTGGATTTACTATTTTTGGTAGATGTTTACCTTCCTTCTTATCTCTTCTTCTCTGTGACCTCAAATTATTCATCAAGACCTTTCCTTGAGGGGACATAATGCAGAACCAGCCAGGGCACTATTTATCTGTTCGGTTAATCTTATCTGACTACTATATTTAATTCAGAAGGCATTATCTGGCTCTCTCACTCATGTTCCACTCTACTCACTTACTATGCTGGTGTGTTTGTTTATTTTTGCTCCCAAGAAAGACACCTGCAACTTTTCTCCCTGCTTCTCCAAATGTTCCAGACTCTGACAAGATTAAAATGTCAGCCTGAGAATTTGTTGTCAAGACACACTGTGATGGTTGTGCTAGTGCCTAAGTCAGAAGGAGGGAGAAAACTCAAGGGCAGAGACCACAGTGTCACAATGGTTAGGGAGGAAATAAAATGAGTTTGTCTGAGAGACACCTGCACTCGCATGTTCACAGCAGCGCTACGCACAATGGCCAAGATGTGGGATCAACCTAAGTGTCCATCAATAGATGAAAAGATAAAGAAAATATGGTATGTATGTACAACGAAATGTTATTCCGTGTTAAAAAGGGAAATCCTGTCGTTTGTAACAACACAGATGAACCTGGAGGACATTATGCTAAGTGAAATAAGAGAGGCACAGAAAGACCTTATGATCTCACTTATGTGTACAATACAAAAAAGTCAAACTCAGAGAGACAGAGAGTACTAATAGAATGGTGGTTACCAGGGACAGGATGGGGTGGGGTGGAGTGGAGGGGTGGGGTTGGATTGTAAAGATCTTGGTCAAAGGATACAAAATTTTAGTTAGATAAGAACAATAAATTTAGGAGATCTATTGTACGTCATGCAGTTATAGTTAATCATAAAGTATTATATACTTGGAAATCGCTAAGAGAGTAGATTTTAAATGTTCTCACCACAAAAAATGGTAAGCGTGTGAAGCAATGGATATGTTAATTAGCTTGATTTAGTCATTCCAAAATGTATATTAAAATATGTTATACACCATAAATATATACAATTTTTATTTGTCAATTAAAAAATTTAGAATTTAACTTAAAAAAATGGAAAGAGAAATGAGTTTGGAATCACTCAGAACTGCATCAGAATCCTGGCTGCACCATTTACATAGATAATCCTTTATCCTTGAGGACTGTCCATTTTCTCATCTTTAAAATGCACCTAATAACATCCACCACAAGGAACTTCTAGAAATATTAAATAAATTAATGTATGTGAAATGCCTGGCAGGTTATACATGATCAGTCTCAGGGTCAGTTTCCTTCTCTCTGTCTCTCAGTTTAATGTCTTCTGCCCTCTCAGGCCCTTTTTCCTTCCATATCTAATGCATAGACAAAACTCAACATGTGGTTATTGACTGAATGAACTGGTGTGAAGATGCTGATAGGTAGATCACATTTACAAAATGTGTAGAGTGAGATCTCCTTTTTGGCCAGCCCACGTTCTTGCTTTGCTTAGGAACTTCCTTAGCTCTCCAGAATTCCCCAGGTAGGTAGCTAGAGGGATACAGGTAAGATGGATGTTATTATTGCTTTTTATATGTATCAATGTGTATAACTCTGCATATTCAGTTGATATTTACATTGGGTGAATTTACATAAATTTCATATTTCATATTTCAAATTTCATAAATTTCAAATTTCATATTTACATAAATTTCATATTTCTGGGAAAGAGTGTGTTACATTATACTCTTTTAGGCTTAGGAGGGAAGCCTTACATAATGTGGTCTCTGCTGATCTCTCCATCTTATTTCCTGCCATCCTTCTTCCCTTCCAATGCTTCAGTGCCTTCTAAATTATATTTTAAATAATTCAAAAATTCTGCTACCTCCACAGTGCCTTTGCCCAAGTCATTCCCCCCACTAGACTCATCATTCCTTCAATCCACCATGGATTAACTTGTCTTTTAGCTCAGCCACTACTTTTGGGAATCATTTCCTAATACCACTTCCCCTTTCCTCATGATTCCGTGGACTTTTCCTTTTCCACTCACCACACCTGTCACTTTCTTGTCTGTTAGTTTAGTGTCTGTCTGTCTCCTTCCCTGGATTCTCATTCTCATGAGAGCAGAGTCAACATCTCTTGCTTTCTTCTGTGTTCCTATAGTATTCCATAGGTATGTGCTTAAATAATATTTGTTGAAGGGAAGAATGGAGAGGGGAAAGCACTCCACAAACTCACATTTGAGTCTTTTCAAGCAATGCCCCTCTAGGGGAGTAGGAGATGGGTGGGCTTATTTCCTACAATGTCATTTTATGTGATTTGGAAAACCTGAAAATGATTTTATGTCCATATGAATCCCTGGTGTTCAAATCAATATTGTTAAAAAAGTTTCTCATAATGAAATACAACCAAACTTCCAGTAGGAATACAGAGGAAATACAGGAAGAAACACCCTTTTTAAACAAAGCAAGCTGCATGGAGTCACTCATATCTAATGAGCAGCAGAAGTAATTTCATGTATTGTTCCCAGTTCCATTATCACCTACCCACGATTTTTCAATGAGGATGCAACCAAGTACTTCTAATTTCCTTCTTGGAATCTTTGTGATGCTGTAGATACAGGTGCACTCCTTCAGTAAGTACAAAATGATTCATAAGGTATATGACATCACAGAAGGATTAACAAACACAATAAGAGGTAACTAGAGTACAACTGCTTGACTGGTGTTACTAGGTTACTATCCAGTAATCCTCCCACTTATCTTGGGTTTCTGGTGCTCTCAATTCCATTTAATGAGGGTTGGAGCTACCCTGATGTGTCTAGTCCTGTAATACATTAAGAGTCTGGCCAAAAAAGTGGCTATTCATAATGACACGAAGCGGAGTGTTTAAAAAAAAACATGCACAATGAGAGAAATGGACTAAATTATCAGGAAAGGCAGTGTCAGGAAGCTTTGTCTGACTTGTTTTAATTCCTTTCTTTTTAAGTATCTGACTGCATGTAATTCTTCCCAAGACTTATCCTACCAATATAAAATGTGCTGCTCCTGGTATTAACATTTTGACCTGTTAAGACGCATACATCCTTCCCCTAAATGTCTTTTAGCACAGGTGGGAGAAAATTGGATGAGTAATATGGTTTTCAATTGTTTAAGTTCTCCGCTCACCATCTATAAAAATAGAATGATAGTAACACAGCTTTCTCAGAAATGTAAGAACAATCATCCACAGCTCTCATAAAGCATGAATACTGAGTGATAGAAGTGGGACATAAGAAATGGCTGTGGACTTCTGTCTCTATTTAAGCCTAACAGAGCTGTCTAAAGAAAAGGAAAGGAAAAAGACTCTCAACAAATGAATAAATGAGAAGGGTCATTCATTCATTCAAGCAGGCAGGAAATCATTACACACCCTTTAAGCAGCTAGTATGTGGCAGGGATCCTGCTGGGGGCAAGAGGAACGAAGAATTTAAAAATAGAAAAATAGACAATGTGCTAAACTTCAAAAGTCAGATGCCCAAATTAAATGCTTATGATAATGTTGGGCAAGCGCCTTAAACATACACAGAGAGTCCTGGAAGAATGCAGAAGAGGAAGTTCTAATGCCTCCTAGAGGGGACCAGGGAGAATTCAGAGAGGTGATAACCCTTGAGCAGGCTTTCACAGGTAGATGTTCCCCACCCAAACCTGCACAGGGCGCTGGGGCGATCCACGGCCCTGCTGGGCACAAAGTTTATGAAGGAAAATCAAATACGTCTGAACACGGACAGCTGTTTGAATTCCCTCTTAAGTTCACACCACTCTGATAACACTAACAACCACAATTACAACTACTGCTGTTAACAATTACTGTTACTGCTATTGCTAACACTTATTTAAAATCTTTTATTAAAATTGTCATCTATTAAATACTAAGAATCCATAACACTTAATGCTAGACACTAATCTCACTAAATTTCCATAGTCATGTTATGAGAATATTTCCCCCACTTCACAGATAAAAAATTTGAGATGATGAGAAGTTAAATAAATTGTCTAAGCTTATGCAGTCAATAGGGTAGAATGAGGATTCAAATTAAAGTGTGTCTAACTTTAAGGTGTATGTTTCTACTCTCTCCCAATCTAGGGGAATATTTGAGAAAGAAATAAAAGTTTTGGGGGCATGAGACAGTTAAGATGACAAGTTCTCTTCAATTGACAGTAAAAATGTGATTTATTGAAACAAGAGGCAGAAGTAGAATGAGTCTCTAAAACAATAAGCCTGATTATTTTATCCCAGAATATTTCAAACCTCAAAAAAATACATAAGGTAATAAAATAAATCCATGCATTCACCACCTGCCTTCAACAGTTATCAACACTTTGCCAATCCCGCTTTATCTCCTCCTTTACTTTACTTTTTCCTTGAGTATTTAGATGCAAATCCCAGATATCAAGTCTTTTATAAATACTTCAACATGCGTCTTCAATTGATAAGAGCATTTTCCATCTATCGTTATAAACATTTCTGAAAAGCCTTATTCTAATTAAATAGAATATATGATACCATTAAACATTTTTAAAATTAAAATGTAGCTTCTATAAAAATAGAAGAACAAAAATCTCTACTGTTTAAAGTAATGTGGACATCATTAATCAAATCACATGCAAAAAATCTTGATTCTGAAAGGATCACTCTGAACATTTTGGACTTTTGATCATTTTAGACACACAATAGAATCTGTACTGGAATAGAAGCAGTATCTCTCACTGACTAAAAATGAATGATGACATGTATGGCAATAAGGTACAGCATAATAATGTGTCTCATGTGAAAATGCATAGGATAGAAAAAGAAGTCTTGCTCTTTAAATCCATTAGAAAAGAACATGGACAAATTAAAAGAAGCTGGTGCAAGAAAACAGATGTAAGTAGAACAAAAGAGCTGGAATAATCTTAATCGGATATTTATTGTAATCAATACATATATGTAGTATATATGTATCATTTTGGAAAGGGAGTTGTTTTTCTTCTTTCAAAACCCTTCAGCTAGAATGCCTACCCCACCCTGACCTCTTCCCCGACTGTCAGTCTCAAGTTGAGACGTTGATGAAGGAGCCAAGCTCTAACAAATACAATCAACAAAGTCATGGTAAAAATCTGTACAAATGGTTTACTGGCCCAAGTTAAGCACAAAGAAAGTTAAGCACAAAGTATAATTTTGCCAGAATATTGCAATAGAATGTTAATGAAGAGTATTGAGGCTGGGGCTACAAATGCTGAACTGGATTGGAAAGGAACAAACATTTAAAACAAACAAACAAAAAATCCGTGTGTCTGATTAGCCACAGTTTGCCAATAGCTCCTCTGGCAGCTAAAACCCCAGAGTCATTTCTTCTGCTGATCTCATGCCATCTTCTCAAATCACTATGCTCGTGAGAGGCCCCAGTGAAAGTTCGTTCCACCAGACGTGTGCTGACTCAGGCCAGCCAAGTGCGATCGAAAGCTCACCTGAACATAGCAGCCCTGAGCTGGTGAGTTTATTTCAGATGTGAGAGAAAGAACAGTTCACTTCTTCTCTAATTAGATACCAGCAAACTAAATGAGTAGATTCATAGGTGTAGGCTATCATTTTACCACCTGAGTGAGAAAGGGAGCGATGGCACAGATATGATTCTTCAGCAAATTGGCTACAGCTGCCAAATTGCACACTCGGGCAGCCCAAGACAGCAACTATTTAACAGAATATCTGTGTTAGGCCTAAAATTTTCCTAAGACATGCTTTTCTATATCTTATCATCAGGTGGGTTGACGTACATGTTAAGAGCTGTAGATTAGACATTCGTTTATCTTCCTAACTAGATTAGGCTTGCGAAAGTGCATATAAAGGATGGATTCATTTAAGATTCATCATTTTGACTTCCTTTTGCCTCAGTTTATTCATCTGTAAAATGAGACAGACATATATCTACCTAAAGGCACCCCCTAGTATTGAGCTGAAAATAACATAAATGAGCAATGCATTTTAGAGTTAAAAATGCAAAGTATAATTTTTGTTATGGGTGATTGTCCTCTTTAAGCTATTGATTTTTTTAAGTCTTATTTTCTTTGTGTTCTGTTTCTACCTTTGTAACATAAGAATACTTAATACTTACAAATACAAAAGCAAATTGTTCAGATCTAATGGAAAGCACAGGATTAAATATAAATATTAATATGTAAAAGTGCTTAATTCTTCTAGATCAACAAGATTCTAAATAACAACCTCAAAGAAAACATGTGACTAATGGAAAAAGCTATAATTTCAAAATGTAAATTGCACCTAAAAATTTGTTGAAAGTAGATCTCATGTTAAGCATTCTTACCACAATCAACTGAAATGAAAAAAATGAAAAAAGTAAATAATTTGCAACCTTGTTGAGGTTACTATTTGTAAACTTCCTGTGGACTTCAAGAAAAGGATGCAGCATAAGATACTACTGTTGTACACATCACATGCTGATTTTAAGCTCCACTGAAGAATATGATTAGCGTTTGGCTCACAGACTATTGACAAAAAAATTGTTTTCAAATTTTACGTGATTATTTCATTTTCATAGAATGAAAAGTTTATGGAGTTAGAAATATTATGGTCTTTTTGTCTTTTAGATTCTATTCCTTCCTATTCTGTTCCCATATATGTGTATTAGGGGACGCTAGGGAGATGATGAGGGGAGACTTTATTAAAAGAGGACCATTTTTTCTGGCCAATTGCCAATCTAAATTCCTTAGAAAAGAGAGGTCTTCTATGGAACCACTACCTAGTAGATTCAGTTTCTCCAGAACAGCACAGTGGGCTGACATCTCTGCTCTGCCACTCCCTAGCTGCATGACAGAGAGCAAGTTATTTAACTGTTTTCTCTCTGTATTCTTACCTGTTAAGTGGGAATAATGCATGATTGTGAAACTTGAACAAATTAATACATATAGCACTTAGAACATAGTAAATGCGCAGCAAGTTTTACTTATTACTTCCAGATATATTGCATATTAAAAAAAATTTTCTGTAAAAGTTGATCTTTTTTGCTATGTTTGAAATTAAGAGATGCTTAAGGTAGAGAGAGGAAAGAAACAAAGAAAGAAAGAAAGAAAGAAAGAAAGAAAGAAAGAAAGAAAGAAAGAAAGAAAGAAGAAAAGAGAAAAAGAAAAAGAAAAGAAAGGGAAACAGAAAAGAAAAATTTATTAAACTATTAGTTGTGCAAGAAACATATTTTAAACCTGACTTAGAATTGAAACAGAAGACTCCTGACAAGAGAAGACCCAGTCAGGCCAAAAGACAGAATTTCCCATGGAACTTGAACTACTGCTAGCAGAGGTCACCTTGTGAAAGCAGGACCCTGCAGGCATTGTTGGACACACCTTTTGGAGGACAGGCCAGGGATACAGATCAAAACTACCCAGCTTTCATTTTGTGCCACTCAGGGAGCTCTTTCTGGGAATGTAAATGGTAAGAAATTAGTCAAGAAAGGAATAAACTCTTCTGTGTTCATAAAAATGTCATTATAATATTATGTATAACCTTGAAAAACTAAGAAATAACCTATCTCATAGGGGAATGCCTAATTGATACCATTTACACCATTATTAAAATCATACATATAAAAATTAGACATATGGAAAATAATGTTTAATATTAGAGAAAAAAGAACTTGAAAGTGTTCATATCTTATTACTGCATTTTTGTGCAAACACATCTTTATAAATATTTTTTGCAATTATACAATTAAAAGCAATAAGGAACTGAAAGAAAATATATTTTGCTTGGAATGATCAAAAGTAAAGATTCTTTATAATGTTCCACATTGGTACTAAAAAAATAAACACAAAATTAAAACATAAACACATACGAAGTACAGTGCTAAAACTAATCAAGCAACTTATGTTGTAACAAACCAATAGCTTAAATCATTATTGAATACCATGAATTCATAGAGGACTTTTATTACCTTTCAGATGGTACTGACGCTAATACTAAAACAGTGTTCATTTCATGTGTTATGACAGCAAGTTTAAAGTGAAAAAATGTCGTGATTTTTTTTTCCATTTAAGAAAATGTAGAATATTTAATTGTTCAATAGTTAATTACTATAAAGAATAGGTAACAGAATAGAAATCAACATTTACGCAGTATGTATTACATGTTTAGGCTTTTAAATATATATATGATTTCTTATTCAAATACTGTGAGAAAATTACGATTGATAAAACCAGAGTTAAAAAAATTATCAAATACCCTTCAGACATCATGCTTGCCTCTAGGAGTTCCGTAAACCACAAAAAGGCTGAAAAGAATGTGTGTCAAATAAGTAGATCATGAGCTCCCTGGATGTTGACTTCAGCAGCAGATTTCAACCTCATGCTCAGAAACAGGATCCCTCAAGCACACTTGAGCTGCCCAGGGTGCCTCCAAAGTGAGATTGGAAATGAGTGAAAGACCAACAAGAGACCAGGGGAGTCCTCCTCCTAATCCAAGAGGATCACAAGGACAGACATGATCTCGGGAAGGAGAAATGGAAAGGAAGAAGCCACCATGATTAGGACTTGAACCTGGAATTCCCAGAATAAATACCTCAAAGAGAGACCTGAAATCAAAACGGATTGTCTAAACTGGAAGAGGCAAAGAAACCACTAGCTGACAATATTCGTCTTTTTCCTTGCTACCCAGAGTAGTAAGGAGGGGATAGGGAGAGGAAAGCTTGAGTTTAAGGAACATTATGTAGATTATAGAAAATGAAGTGAATTTTTTTGCTTATCTAAGCAGTATGTAAATATCTTTCTATATGTCGGGCTCTCTGAAAGGAGAAATCACATTTTATTTTTCTACTTATCCCCTATTAGAAATTAGCATAGGGGCCTCAGATAGTTATACAAGAAATGGCATTAATAAATAAATCATAAGACCTGAAGGGAAGAGAGAGGTTTCCTAATCCATCATCCTATTTTCAGGTAGACTCACATAATTTAGCAAAGAAACTTTTTTCTCGAGGACCTTGACTGTTTATCATGGATTTGCTCTTGGCCTACATGGAAGAAGGCAGAACAGTTACTCTCTACCTGCCCTACATGTCCTTTTGCAACTTGCAGACTATTTTTTTTTACTTGCTGACTATTAATAAATTTCTGCCCTTCCTCTCCCCAGCCCCCACATAAGCCCCCCACTTATGTTCCCTATTAAGAAAGTACCAGAGTTGGTTGAACCACCTAGAACAAACACTACAGCAAAATAGCAGAAGGATTTTTTCATGAAGGAAGAACTTGTGAGGAGGTTAAATTATCACATCTTGATTATGTGTGTTGTTCAAAGAAACTACAAATTTTTTTCTCTGATAGGAGATGCCTCCATATTACCTGTTTAGTATTTGAATCCTCCTGACATACTAGCACAGTCTATTTTGTATATTGATCAATTTATAAAATACACTATAATAATTTTCCCTCTTGAGCAAGTTTTATTTTGTTTTGTTCTTTTTGGTTTTATTTATTTGTCATTTTTTTTTTTTTACCTTTCTTTTTCCTTTGAGGAGAAAGAGGAAACTTCTCTAGTTATATCTACTTTAGGGATATTTATTTGGAATGAAATAAGAGTGACTTGTAATTATAGTTTAATGCCACAAAATAGAAAAATGTGCCAAATTGCTTAACCAAATGCAGATTTGGTTGGGATTCCAGAGTTACTTCTGAGTCAAAGCCCTGGAAATTTTGAACCATTGCTTATCTTTAATTTATGGTTCTCAGCTAAGGGCAGCACTGAACTGATTGTTCACAAGGTTAAAATTTTGGCTTAGAATTTTGTGCATCATGGAAGAGACTTCAGGACAAGTTCTCATTGCATTCTTTTTCTCAATTGTAGTATCTGTTTCCCTCAGCTAAAGATGCCCTCATGTAAATATATCTAACCCTGATTAACAGAGCTGTCTATGAAAGTGGTCTCAGATAAAGAAAGGCAAAGTGTTGGATAAGCTCTCCTGAGATTGCTGAGCTCTTTTGTTTCCTTCCTTCTTATTTTGGCCTCATAAAATATTGTTTGTGGCATCCTACCAGAAATGATCTGGAACATTTTAGCATTCTAATATGCACAATTTCAAAGATGCATATATCTCCAAGTTCAGAGCAAAATGTCCTAATATAGAACCATGCTTTCCTCAAGTTTTCATAAACATTCAGACCTTTAGTATTTTAAGTAGAGATCCTTATAAAATGAAATTGTTCCTTTTATGCCTGGATGTGTACTTGGACCAACGGCGCTCAATCGTCCAGGGAACCAGAAGAAGACCAAGGTGACTATGGCACAGTGAGGGCCCTGTGGCTTCATTCCCAACATCCAGCACAGGACTACTCCATGGTGAAGCAGCTGTGCAGCTAGGTTAATGTGTCAGTCAGGATCCTGGCAGGACACAGATGGCACTTTCAAATTGAGTCCTTTGAGAAGAGATAGTAGGTGGACTATTTATGAGGGTGAAGGTAAGGCGAAGAAGCCACAAGCACCTAAGGCTTGTAATAGTAGGATTGAGAGGAAGAATTGGTGCTACCCAGGGCCAGGGGGAAAGGGGAGGAAATAGCTACCAGAACTTAGAGACAGATGGAAGAGGTAGAAACAGGCATGTAGAGAGGGCTGTTGGCAAGAGCTTGGCCTCTAGTGGAGCCATGCACTTGGGCATGGCCAGCCCAGAGCAGACTTGTCCTTGAGATCCACAACTTGGACCAGAGGATAAGGGAATCTGTTGATGCAGCTCAGACTCTAGAGGAAACAGCAGGGTGGATCTTGGATCTGAAAGAGCAAACAGAAGAGATACACATGGCGGGGCGTGGTGGCTCACGCCTGTAATCCTAGCACTCTGGGAGGCCAAGGAGGGAAGATTGCTTTAGCTCAGGAGTTTGAGACCAGCCTGAGCAAGAGCAAGACCCTGTCTCTACTAAAAATAGAAAAAATTAGCCAGTCAACTAAACATGAAACAAAAAATTAGCCGGGCATGGTGACTCACACCTGTAGTCCCAGCTACTCCAGAGGCTGAGGCAGGAGGATCGCTTGAGCCCAGGAGTTTGAGGTTGCTGTGAGCTAGGCTAACGCCATGGCACTCTGTCTCAAAAAGAAAAAAAAAAAAGAAAGTTGTAACTTGCCCAAGGTTGCCCAATTCCTATCCACCACCCTCAGAGCTATGCCAGGAATAGAGTGGGTGGGTGGGGAGAATGTGGCTTCCATGTTGGCCAATTGAAATGGGGCCAGCAAGGCTGTCTTCTTTTCTCTCCCTCTTACAGACTTGGCTGGGCAGCTGCCCCTGGGACCCCACCTCCAGGACCTCTTCACCGGCCGCCGATTCTCCCGGCCTGTGCGCCAGGGCTCCGTGGAGCCTGAGAGCGACTGCTCGCAAACCGTGTCCCCCGACACGCTGTGTTCTAGTCTTTGCAGCCTGGAGGATGGGTTGCTGGGCTCTCCAGCCCGTCTGGCCTCCCAGCTGCTGGGCGATGAGCTGCTTCTTGCCAAACTGCCCCCCAGCCGGGAAAGTGCCTTCCGCAGCCTGGGCCCATTGGAGGCCCAGGACTCGCTCTACAACTCACCCCTCACGGAGTCCTGCCTTTCCCCCGCTGAGGAGGAGCCAGCCCCCTGCAAGGACTGCCAGCCACTCTGCCCACCACCAGTGGGCAGCTGGGAACAGCAGCGGCAAGCCTCTGACGTGGCCTCTTCTGGGGTGGTGTCCTTAGATGAGGATGAGGCAGAGCCAGAGGAACAGTGACTCGAATCATGCCTGGTGGTGGCATGTGTCCCCTGGCTGCTGCTAGGGGCAGAGCCTCCATGCCCAAGCATGGGCTTGAGGCTCCCAGCAGAGCTCTGCAGCCTAGAGGGCTCCTGGGGGCACTCACTTCTCCATTGTGTGTTTTGCATGAAAGTGTTTGGAGAGGAAGCAGGGGCTGGGCTGGGGGCGCATGTCCTGCCCCCACTTCTGGGGTTTGCCGGGGGTTGCCCGGGGCCCCTGGGGCATGGCTACAGCTGTGGCAGATGGTGATATTCATGTTCTTAAATCAAAAACTCCACACACACGTTTCCTCCTTGGACGATGTGAACCCCTGAGGGGGTTCTTGTGACTGGGCTATGTGAGGGTGCAGTGGGAGGGGGCCTGGCCACCTCTCCACCCTCCCCATGCCTCTCTCTTCTCTGCTTTTCTCCTCACCTCTGAGTCCATGTGCAGTGCTTGATAGAATCACCCCCACCCCGGGGGGGCTGGCTCCTGCCCTCCCGGAGCCGACGGTCGAGCCATCTCCCAAGGGCCCTCGCCCAGCTAGGCTCTTGCTGTGCTTCACTTCTTCATTGTCTCTAAATCTTCTTTTTTCCTAAAGGCAGAGGGCTTTTGGTCTGTTCTTTCAGTCGGATCTTCTCTGGGAGGCTTTGGAATGATGAAAGCATGTACCCTTCACCTTTTTCATGGCCCCCTGATGGGGCCTGGGCCCTTTCCCAGCCCTTCCTAGGACGTGTGGGCAGTGTCCCTGAGGCTCACAGCCAGCTAGACTGCCCCACTCATGCAGTTCTCTTTAGGGTGGAGGTGGAAGAAAGGATGGCTCTGGTTGCTACAGAGCTGTGATTTCAGTGTTCTTCCAGAGAGGCCCACAAGGGGGCTACAGGGGTGGCTGGGCAATTGTCAGCTGATGCCTTCCCGGGGCAGGAATTGTGCCAATCAGTGACAGTCATGAGGGAGTGTCTCCCCTTGGGGAGGAAAGAGGGTAGTGCCTTTCTTGGCTGAATGAAAGGCTAAAGCTACAGTACTGCCCCCCCCCACCCAGCCCCGGCCAGGGTGTTAATGACCATGCAGTGGAGGTCACTGGCATTCCAAAGACACTGGACTCTCTAGATTTTTATGGCTGTGGGAAGGGTGGGCGGCTGCAGAATTAGGGGCCTTGTAGGCTTTGGCAGGTAAGAGGACCCAAGGTAAGAACAAGAGCCAGTGGGCACAAGCATTCTATATATAAGTGGCTCATTAGGTGTTTATTTTGTTCTATTTAAGAATTTGTTTTATTAAATTAATATAAAAATCTTTGTAAATCTCTATATACATCTGGTCATTGGAGGTTCCAGTATAAACCCATCTTAGTTCTACCCCTTTCCCCTCAAAGGGGAAGCAAGGGCCCACCCCCATCCTGCCAGAGCAGTGCCAATTTTCCTGCCCCTGGAAAATGCTGCAGGTGGGCACTGGGTGAGATTCCAGGTAGGATGAACTGGGAGAAGCTAGCACCCAGGTCTGGAAGGGGGGCTGGGGCTTCAGCCTCTGGCTGCAGCTGCCTCCTGTCTTCCAAGGCAAAAGGAATATGAGAATTGCAGGATCTGGACTGACAGGCATGGCTATCACCATCCTAGGTCACCCACTGAGGGGTTCATTGGCACTTGTCGTCGCTGTCAGAAGGACTGCCCTCCTGAGGGAGGACATGGCGGGAGCGGGGTCCCCAGAGTGCATGCACCTCGGTGGTCTCTGTGTCACTGCTGCTGGTGGCACTGTCTCGGAAGCTTGCGAGGGGTGGCCGGACTTTCACGCCCTGTGCTGTGACAGAGCCC
Organism: Lepilemur ruficaudatus; assembly: GCA_963574885.1. NCBI lineage: Eukaryota > Metazoa > Chordata > Mammalia > Primates > Lepilemuridae > Lepilemur > Lepilemur ruficaudatus. The sequence continues at coordinate 84,065 of CAUYRT010045726.1, forward strand.
TCAATGGCCTTCCGGAGCTGGAAAGGTGATAGGGTCAGATGTCTGGACTCAGAGCTCCCTGCTCAGACTCCTCCCCAGCACTTCCCCCATGTAAGCTTGACATAAGCTTCCATGCCTTTTTTTGAAGTGGACGTGGCTTTGGTGGCCACTTTCATCTCACCTCCTTTAGGGTAACGATTCCAATGAGTCTGCCAATACTGGTGACATAAGCATGGTCCACTCCCAGCAGTGAGAAAATGGTGTGCGTCTGTCGGAGTGTGGGGGAGAAAACAGTTTGGATCTGATGTGTGAGGGCCAGCTCTAAATGACAGGCCATACTGGCCGAGGACAAGGTCAGGGGCTGGAACAGAAAGGATGCCATAGATGGAGGGGAAGGGGACAGGACTGCTAGAGGGAAAATAACTACGAATGCTTCTGTGCCCAGTCCTCAGAACTTGATAATGGAAATCCTTATGTTGCTTGAATTGATGGAGAAACGGGACAGGGAGGATTCTTAATCCCATGTTAGCAAGGAGGATGCAGGAGAGAGCCACCATTCAAATGTAAAATCTAATGACTGGCCAGGCTCCATGCTCCGTCTTACATATCATTTAGTTTCAGTACTGTCCTGAGAAGTAGGTATTATACTCATTCCACAGGAGAAGCACCATGAGGCTCGGTAGCAAAGTGACTTGTTCTGGGTGGGCCATCAGGAGTGGTTGTACCGCCCCAGGCCACTTTTCATGCATACTACAGAGGGAGGAAACATAGCCCCAGTTCTCTATGCACATGTCCTGATGAGGTGTGTTGTCATAGTCATGGATACACCCACACCCCGGACAGGGGCACTGGGCCCTGAAGCCTGTGCCTCTCTCTGCTGCTTCTCATCTGCCCCACCTTTACAGCTGGCTGGCCAGTTCTGATATCTCTGTACCCAGCTCTGATATCCTAATCTTGGCCTGAAGCATACTACATCTCACATGGTTTGCCTTTTCTGGGGTCCAAGCAGCATCCTAGGTCCTGTTCAGATGCAGTTTGCAGTCCAAGAGAACAGCAGTTGCCCCCAGCCCCCTATGCTTTTCTTGCTTTGGGCCTTCCCCCAAGCTTTCAAATGTAATCACCAAGAAATCACCAGAAATTGTCAGCCAGTTCCCCTTGTGCTGTAAGTAGATTTTCTTGGGCCAGATGTCTTGAAAAATGCTCTCCTGACTCAGCAGTTCCTGGAATTTCTGTACTATCATTTATCTCACTGTTCTGAGTTTACTTGTAAGCCTCTTGGCTTAATGTTTGGATCAAGATGGGCAATAATAACCCAGCTTCTTGATTACTCAGAACTCATTTGTCTTAATATTTTTTTAAATGTTTTCTTATACATTTGGAATTCTTTAGGAAGGAACTTCCAGAATTTTCCTTTCTTTATCCAAGTCAAGACAGTACTTATAAAAAGGGGCAAGAAGTTCAATCTTAGAATAAGCTCTTATGGTTAGCAAGTTCCTCCTTATATCTAACTTGAATCCTACATGCTGCAAGCTAGCTTTAATTTCCTTGTCTGACTTCAGTGGGAAACATTTTTATTACAAGTTGTTTTGATAATCTCTTAGCCTTGTCTTCTTACGGTCACATAATCCCCTCATCTCCCGAAGAGCCTGTTAAATAGTTCTCTTGGATTTTCTTCTCTGCAATCCTTATCAGGTGAGCTTCTGGCAGGCTCTATGCCTTTCAGGTTTGCAAACCACTTGTCCCTGGCAGTCACCAAGCCTTACCAATGTACTTCCTGAACCTCCTGGCCCTTCTCCCTGACTCCTAGCCTCAATACCCTTACCAGGACTGGGGCCACAAGAGTCTAACGAGTTCTGCTGCTTTCTTCCTCCCTTCCCTCCATCTTGGCTCTGCCATCTGGTGCACTTGGTCAAACTTGAGTAGAGCCCAGACTTCCTAGAATGGCCTGTGAGACCCTTCCCAAGCCTCAGATTCTGCCATGTAGCCCAGCTTCCAGCCTCGCACAATCACTCATCTTTTTCTGAAAATATCCATTTCTTCCACACTTTAGCTCTTCTCTCATCACACTATCTTTCAAGTTCATCCCTCAGTGTAAGTAGGAGTACTAGTAATTCCTGACATATACTAAAGGTATACTGTGTGCAAGTGCTCCACATGTTTCAAGTCCTTTAATTCTCAGAAAACACAATGAAGTATGATCCCCATTTTACAGATAAGGAAAATGAAGCACAGAGAGGCTAAGATATTTGCCAAGGTCATACAGCTGGCTAGCATGGGGCAGAGTTTGGATGTGGGCTCAGCCAGTCTGGCCCTAGCACTGCCACTCTGGCCTCCCCTGCCTCTACCACTGCTTCTCCCTAGGTGGCTTCTGAATGAACGAGGTACTTAGCTGGTACAGTGATCTCCAGATGCCCAGGCTCCTAAACAGTCCCCAGTGTATTCTATCTGAATGTTTCCCTCTTGAACTTAATTGGGCTACTACTTGTTGATTCCTCAGGCCTGCAAGGACATTTTGAATTCTAGTCTTTTATGTTCTTATCACTTATGTTCTTTGTACTTTTGCTAAGTTGTTTCCCTCAAAGGCTTCTTCTCTTCCTCTGATTTTTTTTTTTTTTTTTGAGACCGAATCTCACTCTCTTGCCTGGGCTAGAGTGCCATGGCATCAGCCTAGCTCACAGCAACCTCAAACTCCTGGGCTCAGGCGATCCTTCTGCCTCAGCCTCCCAAGTAGCTGGGACTACAGGCATCTTCCTCTGATTTTTAAGTTTGTAACAAACACCTACTTTGTTCTTTTTCATTTTAATTTAATTAGACATCAGGGAGCCCATTGGAGGGCCCTGCATTTCTTGGGCTTGGGAACAGTGAACAGACATGGAGAGGGACAACATGGCCTTCTGAAAGAATCCTGGGAGCAGGGCCAGGAAATCTGGGCTCTGGGCCTGACTCTGCTATACTAACTCAGGCAAATGACCTCCTCGATGCATGCCTCAGTTTCCCTATGTATTAAAATGGTTAAAACCATAGGCTTTTGAGTCAGGCCATCTTGGATTCCAGGCCCAGTTCTGCTTCTTACTAGCTGTGTGACCTTGGGCCACTTGCTTAACCTCCCTCTTGAATCTAAGTTCCTCATCTATAAAAACTGGAATATCACAATATCCATCTTATGGCGTGGTTGTGAGGATTAAGTTAGACGTGAAGAGTTTAGCAACGGTGTTTGGCACATGGCAAGTGCTATGTCAGCATTATTATCATCATCATGATGGATGTTTGAGGATTAAATACAATCATTGTGGAAAAGCTTTAGAGGTTTTAGGAAGAAAGGCTTTAAATAAAACCCTGTGTATTATTTTCAGGTCTATCTCCTTTTTTTTTTTTTTTGTTGAGACAGAGTCTCACTCTGTGGCCCGGGGCTAGAGTGCCGTGGCGTCAGCCTAGCTCACAGCAACCTCAAACTCCTGGGCTCAAGCGATCCTTCTGCCTCAGCCTCCTGAGTAGCTGAGACTACAGGCATGTGCCACCACGCCCGGCTAATTTTTTCTATATATTTTTAGTTGGCCAATTAATTTCCTTCTATTTATAGTAGAGACAGGGTCTCCATCTTGCTCAGGCTGGTTTTGAACTCCTGATCTTGAGCGATCCTCCCATCTCAGCCTCCCAGAGTGCTAGGATTACAGGCGCGAGCCACCGTGCCAGGCCAGGCCTATCTCCTTTTATCTTGCAACAGCACTGCAGTAACCCACTCACCCAAAGGCTTTATTACCTTTTGTTTTTTTGTTTCTCTTTTGTCCCCTGCCCTTCCTGCCTTGGCCTCTGCTTGTCTGTGCCATGCTGACTATTAGCATAGCTTGTGTCTAAGCTAGGCACCAAGCTGCAGGACTTGGGAATGTTCACCCTCTGTCTATCCCTCCCCTTCCCCCATGACCCCCAATGCCTCGAGGCTTGCATATTAAGTCTGTCAAAAATTTAGCCAAAACACCCGTTGGCTTTTGCTGGTCCTAGGAGCTGTCCCACCAGCCTGTGGGTGTGCCTGCACTCCCCCACTTCACTTGGAAGCCTGAAGGTGCCCAGTGATGTGGGCTGCCCCCTCCTCGGGAGCCCCTGCCTTCCCTTGGTGTTGGCCTCACTCACCACCAGCCAGGCTGTGCTCAACTCCTCTCCCTGTTTCTGCAGGCCGCTTTGCCCTTCTGCTGAGCTGTCTTCCTATGTGCTTACCAGTTTTCCCTTGGCTCACATTAAGTCAGACTTCTGGGGTCTGACATTCCAAGCCCCCCACTGGGTATCTCTCATCTTTGTTTATCTCTTCTCTGCAGTCTCCCCACCCCTACTTGGATGTTTGTTAGCTTTTTTATTAGATTTTCTTATCCTGCCTGTTTCTCACCCATTTTTTTCAGCATGGTGTATCAGCTTTGTTGGGCTCTGGCAGCCTCCTGCCTAGCTCTGACCCTGGCCTGGCCTTCTGGCTTCCACCCAGCTCCAGCCTGGTCTTTATTGCTTCTTTGGTCCAGAGTTCCCCAGGGGCAAGGCTTAGTAGAAAACTGATGCCTGGCTCCACCATAGAGCAGGAGGAGGCTAAGGGGTCCTGGCTTCCAGCCTCCCATCGTCCAAAGCAGCAATACAGCTGAAAAACATACCCGCACAGAGCCCACTCTCTTCTCCTCCTTCCTTCCCCACTGGCCTGAGTCCAAACTTGTATGTGGGGGTGGTCCTAGATCCCCACCCTGTCCTCCTGGGATCCCAGGCCAGCTGGCCCTACCTTGTGCAAAGAGGTCCTCTCCACCAGCTGGAAGGGAGCAGGATCAATTTTGCAGTCACTGAAGTTGACGGGTTCATCTAGTTGCCGCTCCTCCCACTCCAGAATCTGAGGGAAGAGACCAGAAGGCTTAGGGAGAAGGTGCGCATAGCTGACCTCACCCCCCTGGAAGCTGGCCTGCCCTTCTTCCTACCCCATGGTCCCTCCCATGGGGACAGCAGCCAAGATGATGACTGAATACACCCAGGAAGAAATAGGGTCCAGAGTCCACTGGCACCTTACCTCCTCAGGGCTCATTTCGCCTTCCAGGTCTGAGTTGCTCTAGGAAACAGGAAGGGAGGTTGGCAGTGAGGGGCTGGGGGGAGAGGGTGTACTCCTGGCTCTGAGGAGGTTTACCCAGCCTAGACCCTGGCCCTCCCTGTCCAGTGCTCCTGAGCTGCAGGAAGAGAGGGTGCACTTACCGCCATGGAGATTCGGACCCGCTTCAGCTTGCGCTTGTCACAGGATTCCGACTTCTCCAATTTTGTCAGAGCCAAACCAGAAATAACAGGAGTTGAGATTATTGGGGGGGGGGAGGTGAGGGGAAGCGGCGGAGCCCAGGAGGAAGGGCACAGTGCAGGCCAGAGCTGACAGCTAGGAGGGCAGAAGGGCAGGGAGAATGGAGGCAGGCATTGCAGGGTTGATAGAGAAGCGGTCTCAGTGTCAGGGAGGGAGCTGGGGAAAAAGCAAGCCAGGAGGAGAGGCTCTAACCACTCACCTCTGAGGCAGCCTCAGGAGGTGGACTGCCACAGAAGAGGCTCCTGAGGGCAATGCCTGCCGACTCCACATTCCCTGTGTTCCCAAACACAAGGCCCCAGGGGGCAATGTCATCTTTGGGGGACAGGATCAGGAAGCCAAGGGGAGAGGCATCCTAGTTCTACCCCTGGCCCATCTGGGCAGCCTCTTCCAGCTGGCATGTATTCCTGCAGAAGGGCTGGGCAGGGGCCCCAATGGATCTCAGTGGCTCAGCTCAGGCTCTGTGGGTGGAGAGAGGGGCTTACCTGTGGGACTCTCCCCGAGGTTCATGGTGATGCTGGGCCCCCTCTTGAGAGCAGGCTTTAGGGGCTTTAGAGTCTCCCCCCGGGTTGCAGGGAAGCCTGAGTCTTCCGTGTTCACCTACATGGGCAGGAAGGGGCTGGTGAGGCTGTGGCCTCAGATCACCCTCTGTATCACCCTCCCAGTCAGTCTACACAGTGCCACTTGAAAAGTCTGTGTGGCTTTTCCCCTTACCTGGAAGCGGACAGAAGTCTCAGGGCTAGAGGGACTCTCCTGATCGGAAGGTGGAGAGGTCTGGGAGGCTCTACGCTCCTGCATGTACTGCCGCCGGCGGGCCAGACTCAGCTGGGCCCCCAGCAACGCCACCACCTGTGAGCGCTCGATGGAGCCCAGCAGAATCATGGACTCTGGATAGAACAGGTGAGAGGGTGCAGGAGCTGCGGGTGAGCCCTGCTCCCCCTGCTCCCTCCAGCCTCTCTCACACCCAGAGTGGGGCCTCAGACACAGACCACACACCAGAGGGAAACTCCTGAGCTCCTTCCCCTCTCCTGAGCTGCAACCCTGAGATACCCCTAGCACCTGGGCCCCTCCTGGCCTTACCAGGGGACTCCACTAGGGCCAGCATGCGGCCCTTGGTCCTGTGCAGTGCCAGCCGCAGGTCCCGGAAGGTGCAGCTGAGGGCCACGTGGGGAACATCCCGCACCATGATGTCCTCTACTCGCACCCGGTACTGCCTGGGGGTGGAGAGGGGCACTTGGTTTGTAGTCAGCACAGGGAGAACAGCCCAGAGCACTATCATCCCAGGGCCCACGGTGATGGGCTAGGAGCAGAGAGTCCAGGAGTTCTCCCTGCCTTTCTTTCTGAACAGTTGGGGCCAGATACAGTGCTTCCAGGGTGTGGACAAGGGTGGCTCTGACCAGAAGGGAGCAAGGTCTTAAGATGCCTTCTGCCCCTCACCCACACCCCCCTGGCACCCGGCCCTCCATACTGGTGGCGGCCCCAGCCCAGCTCAGGCAGATAGGGCAGTTTCTTGATTCGGATGATGCTGTCATAGAGTGAGGGCTGCAGGCTTTGGGCCACGGCGTTGGCCAAGATGACGGCGATCATGACGGGCAGGATGTGGGCGATCTGGCCTGTGAGCTCGAACACGATCACGGCTGTGGACACTGTGTGTGTCACTGCTCCTGCCAGCGCAGCTGCCCCTGGGGACAGCTACCCTCAGTTTCCTCAGGGTGCTCAGGCCCCAGAAGACCCTCCCCTGCTGTGGGAGGCCGGCCCCTCAGGGCTGCCCAGTACAGTCCTGAGGACTGGGTCTCTGTATCTGAGGGTAGCCCAGTTTCTGCCAGCAGGGGGCACTAGAGTCTCAGACCCTGTGGCCAGACCTGGGGTACTCACCAACCACTGCGTAGCCCCCAGGCACAATCCGGTAGGTGCTGCTGTCTGTGTGAATCCCATCTGGGAACCAGGCGGCCATGCTTTCACCCACCAGACGCCCAAATGCCGCTCCTTCAGGGAGGGGGTGGGAAGAGAAAGAGGTAGTGGAGGGGGAGGGCAGGGCACTAGGAAGAGAGAGGGTCAAAGGGTGGGGGAGGGGCCAGCGGGTCATTCAGTGCAAGGCTCAGCCCCTCAGGGGCTGGACTAAAACCCGCTCCTGGGCAGAGAGGGGATGGACCAGGGGAGTGGCCAGAGGGTATGGAGGGTACAGGCTGGGAGAGCAGGCAGCTGAGAACTCACCAATGACAAAGACAGGCATGAAGGCCCCGCAGGGCACTGGGATGGTGGTGGCCAGTGCAGACATCCAGAACTGCAGGCAGGAGGTGGTTCAAACAGGCAGAGGCACTACCTGGTCCCAGGCAGCCCCTGCTCCGCCCAGAGGAGCCTACCTTGCTCACCAGGCAGGCACAGAATCCCCAGAGGTGAAGGGAAGGGGACATACTTGGGAACCAGATGGTTTGGGTTCAAGTCCTCACTCTGCCATCTAGCTGTGTGCCTTTGCACCAATTACTTTACCTCTTTGTGCTTCAAATCCTCATCTTTATTTTTTTTTTCCCTCTTTTCCCGTCAGAAAGCACATTTGAAACTCCCCATCTTTAAAACAGGGATATCACAGTACCTTTCTCATGGTGGTGCTGTGAGGCTTTGAGGAGTCAGTACTATATGGCAAGTGCTTAGAACAGGGCCTGGCACCTAGTAAGTCCATGTAAACATAGTGATCGATACGTAAGGAGCCTCACCTTCATGAGAATGAAGATGACCAGAGTGAGGAAGACGTTGGCGCGTGGTGGGCTCCAGGCCTGTGAGGTGCTGGGAGGTTCTAGCTCCTCTACCAGGCCCTGACGAACCCACGTCCGGTTGTCAAACAGGGTGACCAGTGTCTCTTTCTGTGAGAGCTAAGGAGAGCAGGGTGCTTCAGGCTAGGCAACAGGCAGAGTGAAGGGAGGGGGGTCCACAGGAATCCACGGGGAACAAGGGACCCGTGGTCACGCCGGGGCTGCTGATTTTTGAAGGAATGCGTCCCAAGGGAAGGCACAAGTTCCTCCTCTGTTTACGGTTACCTGTCCAGCCATGAACTGTCCAAAGCCAGGGGGGAAGGTCAGAGTGGAGATGAGCAGGGTCACCAGAGCCGGGAAGAGCAGGCGTCTAGAGATGTAGGTTTCACAGCATCAGACATGGGTGGTGATGGGCTGGGTGCCCTCACATACCTCAGCACTGAGGTCAGAGCACAGCCTCTTCCATGAAAGCACAGTCCTGAGAGAAGGTCCCCTTTGCCACGAAGGATACATACGATAGCCCCAAGGGTGGTGCTAGACCAGAGTTATTGTAAGAACTGGGGGTCTGACCCAAAGGCCTTTCTGTTGGCCCCTGACTCCGTAAGTGGGTAGCAGCAGCAGAAAGCCCATCCCCTCAGCCCTGTCTTGGATACCACTGAGCTGTAACTCCACCCTCCGCCCTCAGAAGCCCCAGCTAAAGGGTGCATTGTGTGAGGGCAGAGAAAAGTTTCTGCCTCTGTCTGTCTCTCTGTCTCTCTGACCCTAGAGTGAAGGTTAGTGTTGGGGGAAGCTGTGGTCACTCAGGAAGTTGACCAGAGGTGTTGTAGGAAGCAGGTTCAGTTGGCTGCCCTCTCTCTGAAGGACGTTAGTCCTAATGAAAGCCATGCCTCAGGCCTCCCCACTCCCAGTCCTTAGAGTTACACTGAAAGAGCTGTGGTCTGGAGAAAAAAAAAAAAATCTTTTTTTTTTTTTTTTTAGACAGGGTCTCACTGTGTTGCCCAGGCTAGAGTGCAGTAGCATCATAGCTCAATGCAGCCTCTAATTCCTGGGCTCAAGCAATCCTCTTGCCTCAGCCTCCTAAGTAGCTGAGACTACAGGCATGAACCACCACCAATTAAAAATTTTTTTTTGTAGAGACTGGGTCTTGCTATTGCCCAGACTGGTCTCAAACTCCTGGGCTCAAATGATCTTCTCACTTCAGCCTCCCAAAATGGTAGGATTACAGGCGTGAGCCACTGTGCCTGGCCTAAAAAATCTTATTCATCCCCCTAGGTCACAGGGAAACTGAGGCTCAATGAAACACTCTCCAGGGAGCATTACTATCTGGGCCACACCAGAAGATACAAGGAAGCCTCAGTCTTTGATCCCAAATACCCTCTGCCACTGACTAAAACTTCAAAAGTGCCAATTTTGAGGTAATATAAACATCAAAACATTCAGTCAGCCTGGAAAACACCATTGGCTGCTTTTCCAGTGGAGTGTCTGTTTTTGACTGGGCTACTACCTAACCTGTCTCCTGGCCCACTGTGGCCCTCATACACCCCAGAGGAGCCTGGAGAGGAGCCTAGAGCCAACTCACTTCCTCATGAGGAAGCGATTGATGGTCTTCTGCTTCCGCATCACCTGGACAATCTTCCGGTTGAGGTAGACAAAGAGGGCTCCCCCGAAGCCACTAGCAATGCTGGAGAAGGAAGAAGCAGCAGGGTGAAGGGAGTCTTCTCGTGGAAACCTCCCTCCTCTCCCACACCCCCACCACTCTCAGCTCCTCACCCAATAACAGCAAAGGCTGGCAGTTCCTGCAGGTCAAAGGGGAAGTCTAGCCGGAATCGGGTTTTGAAGAGTGCGGTAATGGTCTCTGAAGGGAAGAGTAGCAGAGAGAGGCAGGTCTGGCCTCGTGGGCCCCAGAATGAAGCATCTTAGGCTCCCGTCATACCCTGGGTGACCCCACCTTCGTCACGGTTCCAGACTGCCAGGACCCGGAAGATGAAGGCACTGAAAGTGGCAGCGAAGAATCCCCGCCAGTAGTTCCGCACAGCGAAGAAAGTGGAGGTGACCTCGATGCTGAAGAGCACGCCTGCGATGGGGCCGGGGAGAATGCCACCTGAGTCCTAAGCACCCAGATGAGTGGGGCACAGGAGAGGCCAAGGGCAGGGCTGAGGGCTGGACTGACTGAGGAGCCCTGCCTACCTCCGATAGGTGCCGCAAAGCAGCAGCCCACTCCCACGGCACAGGCAGCGGCCAGCATCTCTGTGTTCCGGGATTCGTTCTGGCAAGAGTGGTGGCAAGGGGGTGTCAGCCATGAGCTCAGCAGCCCATTCCTCCCCCTCCCCAGGGTGCCCCTTACCTCATAGATACCCCCAAAGAGGGAGAGGAACTTGCTGAGAAGCGCGGCGCACATGCTTGCAATGTGCACAAAAGGGCCCTGGGGGTGGAGGCAGGTGGTGAGTGGGGAAGGGACCTGCCCTGACCTTGGCCTGGCCTCTTTCTCCCCCAGGAAGGACTCCTTCATTCCCCAACCTGAAGTTACCTCTTTGCCAAGTGGCATCCCGCTGCCCAGGGCACAGGTGAGCCCGATGACCTTAGCTACAAAGGTCTGGAGGGTGAGGTATTCTTTCAGCACCACTCCCCGCAAGATAGTCTTCATCTCAGGGATGCCAGATCCTGGAGAGGGTACGGTCCCAGGAGAGTCATTTGATGTGTCCGTTTCAGGAAGCCCGCCCTCTGCCCTCCCCTTTTCTCCTACTGTACCAACAGCCTGAGGGGCCAGGATCTGAGTGAATCCGGCTGAGAAAGTGATGAGGACGATAGGGTAGGTGACCCAAGCCAGGTACTGTAGCAAGATGCTGGTGTTCAAGCCCTGGGTCATCCACTGCTGAGCTGTGGGAAGAGGACATGCTGACGGACCCCTGATACACACACCAACTCCCTGCCTGGCCACTGGGACATACTGATGTGACAGCTTGTCCCAGGGAAGACCTCATAGAGCCGAGGTACAGAGGGAAGGGAAGGGGCCCTAGAGGGTATTCATTGGGACAAAGACCACTTTGGGTAAAAGGGTCAGTGGAGAGAGAAGGCAAGAAGTTGTGGCCTATGGGAGTGGCAGCAATTATGCCTGAATATGGACAGTCAGACTTGCAGGGGAATGTGGTCAGTGGCCAAGTAGCCATGATGCCTGGACAACTGTGACATGGAGGAAGCAGGTTGGTTCTCCCCAGCCCTCCCCCTGCCAGCTCTTGCTCTCACCCTGCAAACAGGCAGCAATGGCATAGTCCATGGCCCAGCTGACCAATGCCATGAGGAGCCCCAGCAGGACCAGGAAGATCCAGTCTTCGCCAACCCTGGACACGAGGAACTTGTGGCAGTGTACAGAACAGACTGGGTGCAGGGAAGGGAAGAATGGGGAGGCTGGCACCAAAGTGCTCCTACCCGTTACCAGCCTCTCCCTCTCCCATCGGCAGCCCTAAATGGCCTCTGTGCTCCTCAGCACAGCACAGTTCCCCTGCCCCAACCCAATTCTCACTGCGGCATCGGGCGCAACGGCTCTGTCCATATTCCAAGAGCTCTGGGGGAATCCGAGGGGAAGGGGGACCCCTCCAGGACTCAGGTCCTCCCAGGCGAATCCGAGCAGCTTCCTCTTTGGCAAAGGCCCCAAGGTCCTGAGTATACCGGCCATACATCTGGAGCAACAGGGAAGATGGGGACATTGGTGGTTGTGGGCTGAGTGGGAGTACAAGGAGCGTTCCTGGGGCCTTGACTCCCCTTCCCCCAGAAGCCCACATTGTATAGCCCCTCTTGGACCCACAGTTCCCACTCTTGCTTGCAGTATGGGAACAATGCACACTGCAGACTGTGGGGGCCGTCCAGGCCAGAATGATGGGACAGCCAAGGTACGGGGACACAGCTCTGGGGCGGGAGAATAATCGGTCCTCTTCTCAGAGGCCTGGGGCAGAGGCACTGAGGAGGAGTGGCAGGGAAGTCCCCAGAGGAGAAAAACACAGGAAAAACCTAAGCCACAGTCTGGAAGTGGGAGGAGGGAGGGTCAGAAAATAAGGATGGTCAAGGGCATGTGGGCAATAATAAGAGGCTCGTGGAGCGGGGGGCAGCTGAGTTGGGCCTAGCAGCAAGCGCGGCCCCAATCCTTATCACGTTCCTGCTGGGCCTCTGGCCTGTGACTAACTCAACTGCACCCCTCCCACCCACCCTAATCCCCTTGTCCCCATTTTCCACCGCCACCCCCACTAGCCTGCCAGCCCAGCTGGGAGTGGAAAGCCTCTCCTGGTGGGTGAAGAGTGCTTGGTGGCCTCAGCCCCACTCTGGAGCTGCCCTGAGCTCAGTGGCAGGCTGGGGGACAGCAGAGGCTGCGGATGGCTGGGCTGTGACTGTGGATGCTGGGGTGATGGGAAGGGAAAGTCGCCTGCCCCAGCCATGGCCAGACCTGCCAAGCTGGGCGTGTGTTAGGGGGTGGGGAGGAGTAGATTCCGGGCTGCCACCCGCAGAGCTTCGGGACACAAAGGGCTCCTGTTGGGGCTGGGTTGGGGGGGAGGGAGGGAATGATAGAGACAGAGAGAGGGTGAGAGATAGAGAATGAGGAAAGGGAGAAGCACAGAGAAGAGAGGAAACCAGAGAGAAGAAAAAGGGGAAAAGAGAAAAGAAGTGAGGGGAAGGGATAAAGGAGAGAAAGAGAAGAGAGGGAAAGAAGTAGGGAGAGGAGGAAAAGAAAAGAGAGTAGAGTATAAAGAGGCAGACACAGCATAAGAGGGGGAGGTGAGAGCTGTGAGAAAGACAAAGGGATAGGAAGGAGAAGGGGGAGAGGCTGGAGCAGAGAGTGTCCAGGAGAGAGCTTGACCCTGAGAGCTCATTCCAGAGATACAGGCAGAAAGGAAGGAGATGGAGAGATGCCTGGTGCAACAGAGGCACCATATCAGAGGCTAGGTGTCAGGCTTCCTTGACCAATGCCCCTATCCCTGGCCTGTGCAGACCGACAGACATCTCCCACCCTATCCCAAAGGCTTGCCCCTTTACCCTTGCTTCACCCCTACACTGCCACCTCTCCCTATCATCCTGTTTCACCCAGTCACTTTCATGTAACTGGGCACCTCCCAGGATCAGTTACAGCCCAGGCCCTCTCCTCCTGGAGAGGTTTCCTCCCTGCCACCTTCCTGGGCAAATTCCAGCCCATGCTGGTAAAAAGGAGCCATGAGTCCATTCCTTTCCCTAGGACTGGGGTCTTCCACTTTGGTGACATGAGAAGAGTCAAATGACTTCTCAAACACTAAATAACAGTGTTGGCCACGAGTCAGCTCCGAGCCCAGGACCCTTGCTTTTAATGAGGTCAAGGGACACCCCTGGAGTAGGTGGGGACTGGATGGACAAAGGTCCCAATCCCCACACCCATTCCTGCTTAACTCATTCTCCATAAAGCTCCTGTCACCCAGGGTGGCAGGCCACTTTTTTGCAGAGAATCAACTGAGGAGTTCCTGCCAAAGCTGGGAGTTGAGCCCCCAGAGCTGGGGGCTGGGGCTGGGGCTGGGTTTGGATCTGTACATCTCACTACATTCTTGATTCCATGCTTAGCACAGTGCCATGCACATAACAGGGACACAGGGAATGTCTTGGATGGTGGACATAGGAGTGTGGAGAAAGTTCAGTGGTGTCAGTGGTGCTGGGGAGGGGTAGTTGGGTGCTGAGACGGGCCTGGGTGGCGAGGAGGAGGAGCAAAGAAAACGTGTGTCTTGTGGAGAGTGAACGGAAGGACACCTGGGACAAGCACCTGGTGTCCTTGTCCTCTGCAGGACCCCAGCCTAAGCCAGAAATCAGCATGCAGCTTTCTATCCCTTCGGCCCTGCAGCCTCTCAGACTTCCGAGCCTCAGTTTCCCCAGATTAAAAGGCTGGGGCAGGGTTAGGGTAAGCCCCTGGTCCTCGCACTTCCTAGGGTAACCTGGAGCAGCGGTCCCGGAGCACACTCCCTCAGGGATCTGCTCAGCTTCACTTACCAGGGTCTGCTCGTACTGCAGCGCCCGCGGTTCCATCCCTTCCTCCGCCGCCGCCGCCGCCGCCGCCTCCGCCGCCGCCGCCGCCGCCATCTCCGCGCACTGCCCTCTCGCCTCCGGCTCTGTCCTGGACTCAGCTCCCGGCCCTCAGAGTCCGAGCCAGCAGCCGTCCGGTCCCCGCAGCCCCGGCGGCCGAGTGCAGAGTGCGGCGGGCCCCGGGCGGGCGCCGCTGGCGCAGCCTCCCGCTCCCGTCCCCTCCTAGGCGGGCGGGCTGAGGGCGGTGCTCTCTGTGCTGCTCCGCCCGCCGGCCCAGCCGGAGGGGCCGCCCAAGCCGGGCTGGGGTCTGCGCTGGGGCTCCAGAGAGGCGGCAGGGGGCGCTTGGAACGCGCAAGCCCGCGTCCCCATCATGGGGAGGCCCAGGACTGAGAAGGGGGCCTCGCGCCAGGGCGGGGGCGGGTCCGCTGGCACGTGGAGGGGCCCGGCTGGGTGCTCCGCTCCCCGCGCCGGGGCGGAAGGGGCTGGAGACGCTTGGGCTCAGTCTGGCCTGGGGCTGGGGGCTGCAGAGCCTTCGAAATCGGACTCTGCTGGTCCAACTTGTCCGGAGCGGCCCCCTTTGTGCAGCTCAGACGGTCCTGGGAAGGCCCCTCTGCCCCGTCTGGGGTGAGAAGCAAAACTGGGAGGATTCGGAGGGGGCTTCTGGGCCGTCTCCCTTATCCCCTGCCTTTCTCCCTCCTTTCCTCACGGCTCCCCCAGGGAGGTGCACCTGGAGCAGCCAGGCCTGCGGGGATGTGCGGAGGTGGAGATGGGGAGGGGACGCTGAAGGGTGAGGACCGAAGGTAGGGAGCTCTAGGTGCAGGAGGCGGGCGTGGGGGAACAGAGGTCGATTCTCCCTGGCTGGGCCCAAGGAGAAACACGAGTAGCTGCTGACGTCTCTCCGCCTTGGGGGAATGGCATGCTGGTGCTCTGCGTTCTCTCTCAGGGTCCAGGGAAGGGTAGAACAGAGGGTGGAGTGAGCGCAGGGTGGATGGGCAGTGTTAGAGATAGTGTCAGAGTGAGGGCAGTGCCCAGGAAACGAACAGTGTGAGGGAGAGGGCAGTACTAGGATAAAGTGGCATTTGGGAGGCAGAGGCGTTGCTCAAGGGGCGGGGACAGTGCCCAGGAAGGGGGGCAGTGTGAGAGAGGAGCCAGCACGCAGGAGGAAGGGAGAAGAGCTGGTATTCAAGGGAGAGCACAGTACCAGGAGGAAAGGGCACGTAGGAAATGAGTGCCCAGAAGGAGAGGGCAGTGATGGGGGAAAGGGGCAGTGGCTGGGGGGGGGGGATGCTCAGGAGAGGGCTTAGTGCCAGGCTGAAGGGGCGGTGTGGTATAAGAGGGCAGTGGTGGGAGGGTGCAGTACCAAGGAAGGGGAAAATGCAGGGATTCCTCTTCCCTATGGTGACATCATGGCAAATTCCCAAACTGGACGGACCCGGCTCGGGTGACGTCCAGAAGGGCCGAGCTGGTCCAGGCCGGCCCTGGGGGCCTCGGTGCCGGCTGGAGCGGCTGGCACAACTCCCTGCCGGGCCAGCGCTCTGGAGGCGGGGCTCTGCTCCACCCGCCCTTGGTGTGGACTGTGCCCCCGGTGGGCACGCGGACTGGCAGGGTAGGGCTAGGGCCGGGCTCATCTGGGCCAAGGATCAAGGTCTCTGCTTGGGTTAGGCACCCACGCATTCCAGTGTTCCGGGCCGGACTCTGAAGAGGGCGCAGTAGAGCTCTAACACAGAGCTAGAAGCCGCGCCACCGCCGCCGAAGGTTGGACCTACTGTTTCCCCGCCCTAGGCGGAGTCACCTGGGCCTGAAACCCGCCCTCAAAGCCTAAGCCTCTCGGAAGCAATCTTTCGGGGCGGAAGTTAAGAAGCCCCGAGGGGGAGGCGGCGGAAGTGGTGGCGTTACTACATTGCGCATGCGCCATTCTTTCTGGCTTCCTCTCTCTGGGCGCTGCGTTTTATATTCTCTCCTTTTCTCCACGTGAGGTCGTGCGCATACCCGCAGTGGTGGTCGTGCGCTCACCGCTTCTTCTGCTCCCTTGGCCCCCTGACGATGGCGGGCATCCTGTTTGAGGATATTTTCGATGTGAAAGACATTGACCCGGAGGGCAAGAAGTTTGACCGAGGTAAGTAAGGTATGTAGGGGCGGTTTGGGGCGAGAGACTAACCTCCTCGGGGTGGGCCCCATGTCCGCGCAACTCACGTGCTCTGCCCTTACTGGCAGGTCCTGATGTAGGGACCTCCCTCAGGGAACATTTTATGGTTGAAGAAAACTGAGACTATGAGCTTTCCTTGGCCTCAAGTTTGCCGTTCCCAGTGGCTGGGTGGCCTTTTGTCATTCATGGTTCTGGCAAACTCCTGAGTATCTTTGTAATCGCCACCTATTCTGTGCTAGGTGCTGTACTGTGCACCTCACACACGCTTTGTCTTATTTATTCGCTCAAGAGTTCCCGTGAGGTAGGTGATGCCTTCACCATTTTGCTCGGAGAGGTTAAGTAACCCACCCAAGGCTGCACAGTGAGTAATTGACTTCAGAGCCTATATTCCTGCATTGCCCTCAGAATCTTTGGCTCTTTGGGAAGTATTCTCTGCGTTAACTGCTTGGTATACACCTCTTTATCCTGTCATTGATCAGTAATTGTTTCTCCTTGGTGTCTCTTTCTTCTCCTGGAGACTGAGATGTTTTTCAAGCTAGCCACTAGTTCTTGTACATCCTGATAATTCCTTCAGCGCAATGCTAGGACAGAAAGGAATCCTTTGATTGAATGAGTTACTTGCCCAGAGGCAAGTTCTAAATTATCCAGGCATGTCTAGAACCTGGACATTATTTGCTACCAGAAGAGCTTTGATTCTTTTCTGGGCATTCTGTTCACTTGCCATAGTCTTTCTCCCATTTTCCTACATATCTGGTTCTCATTGAGCCTGTGCATCTGTGAGAGCAGATGAGAAGGTCAGTCGATGTAGACTGGGTTAGATTGAGTGTTCTGTTGCATATAATCCCCAAACTGGGATCTGTAGGATCTGCCCTGGGCCTGGCAATTACCTCTTACCACTCTTTTCCTACTTCTCCCAGTGTCTCGACTGCATTGTGAGAGTGAATCTTTCAAGATGGATCTCATCTTAGATGTAAACATCCAGATTTACCCTGTAGACTTGGGTAAGTATTGAACACAGACAATAGCAAGAGGCTTTTTGCTGCTTCAGTTACTCTTCACCCTCAGATATTGTTGTTATTTTCAGGTGATAAGTTCCGGTTGGTCATAGCTAGTACCTTGTATGAAGATGGTACCCTGGATGATGGGGAATACAACCCCACTGATGACAGGCCTTCCAGGTGAGGTAGTGCAGAAGGGTGTATTGGAAATATGCCTTGAGGATTCAGTAGATAAGTGATATATTCGGTTATTAAGTATGAAGTGTCTGATTTCCTTAAGTACTAAGTTTGACAGTTGATATTTCTGACATTTTCACTTTGACATTTCTGGTTTTGTTTTTATTGTGAAGGTACAGTCTCAGTCTTTCAAATGCTTGGTTTTTTGCTTCTGATTATCTTCCACATTTTTTTAGAACAATTTTTGTGAAACCATGGGTTAAGTCAGAAATTTGTCATATTTTTGAATGTGAGTTTCATCGTGGAACAAATGCTGCACAGACGGCTCGAAATGTCAGCGAAGTGTTTGGGAAGGATGTGGCTAATGAGTGCATAGTCTGTCGATGGTTCCAGAAGTTCTCTTCTGCTGATTTATCTTGAAAATGAGCAACGTGTGTGACCTGAGA
>CAUYRT010045728.1:0-16903 GCA_963574885.1 Lepilemur ruficaudatus
TATATGGAACCACAAAAGACCCAGAATAGCCAAAGCCATCCTGAATAAAAAGAACAAAACTGGAGGAATCACATTACCTGACTTCAAATTATACTACAAGCTGTACTAACCAAAACAGCATAGTAATGGCATAAAAACACACATAGACCAATAGGACAGAGTAGAGGACCCAGAAATAAATCAACACATCTATAGTGAGCTTATCTTTGACAAATGTGCCAAGAACATACAGTGGAGAAAGGACAGTCTCTTCAATAAATGGTGCTGGGAAAACTGGATATCCACATACAGAAGAAGGAAACAAGGCCCTTATCTCCAGCCATATACAAAAGTAAATCAAAATGGATTAGAGACTTAAATCTAGTACCTGAAAGTATAAAACTACTAAAACAAAACGTTGGAGAAATGCTTCAGGACATTGATCTGGGCAAGGACTTCTTGAGTAATACCCCCAAACCACAAGCAACCAAAGCAAAATTGGACAAATGGGATCACATCCAGCTAAACACAATCAAAGTGAAAAAATAATCCACAGAACAGGAGTAAATATTTGTAAACTACCCATCTGACAAAGGATTAATAACTAAAATATATAAAGTACATATATTATGTACTCCAACAACTCAACAGAAAAAAATCAAACAATCCAATTAAAATGGGCAAAGGATATGAATAGTCATTTCTCAAAAGAAGACATACAAATGGCCAATGGGTATATGAAAAAATGCTCAACATCATTAGTGCTCAGAGAAATGCAAATCAAGACTACAATGAGATATTATCTCACCCCAGTTAAAATGGCTTCTATCAAAAAGACAGGCAATAACAAATGCTGGCAAGGTTGTGGAGAAAGGGGAACACTTGTATGCTATTGGTGGGAATGTAAATTAGTGCAACCACTCTGAAGAACAGTATGAAATTTCCTTTAAAAACTCAAAATAGAGCTACCATATGATCCAGCAATCCCACTGCTGGGTATCTATCCAAAGGAGTGGAATTCAGTATATCAAAAACATGTCTGCACTCCCATGTTTATTGTGGCCCTGTTGACAATAGCCAAGACATGGACTCAATCAATGTGTCCAACAATGGATGAATGGTTAAAGAAATTGTGGCGTACATGAAATAGTAGGTAGCCACAAAAAAGACTGAAATCTGCCATCTGCAACAACTTGAATGGAACCAGAGAACATTATGTTAAGTGAGAGAAGCCAAGCACAGAGATACAAACTTCGCATGTTCTCACTTATATGTGGGAGCTAAATATTAAAAGTAACTAATCTCATGGAGAGAGAGTAGAATGATGGTTACCAGAGGCTGAGAAGGGTAGCAGGGAGGGGGGATAAAGTAGGGATGGTTAATGTGTGCAAAAATATCTTTAGATAGAACAATATTTGATAGCACAACAAAGTGGCTATAATCAACAATAAGTTAGGGTACACTTTAAAATAACTACAAGAGTGGAATTGGAATGTTCCCAACACAAAGAAATGGTAAATGCCTGAGGTGATGGATACCCCAATTACTCTGATTTGATTAATTCATATCGTATGCCTGTACCAAAACATCACATGTACCTATGAAGATATACAACTATTATGTACCCATAATAACTAAAAATACATTTTTTAAAAAAATAGACTTTCCTGTGCATCTGCACTTAAATACAGAATACAGAGGAACTATAATATCCTTCACTTTGACAAAGTTTCAGAACACTTGCTTGAGTCTCGCAGCCAGTTTATGACAGGGTCAGGACTAGAAAGCAACTCTTAACTCACTCTGTATTAGTCAGAGTTTTCCAGAGAAACAGAACCAAAAGGACATATATATAGAAATGTAAGGGAGATTTATTATGGGAATTGGCTCATACAATTATGGAAGCCAAGAAATCCCACAAGATGCAGTCTGCAAGCTGGAGAACCAGGAAAGCAGGTGGTGTAATTCAGTCCGAGTCTAAAGTCCTGAGAACCAGGGAAGGAGGGGTGCCAATGGTGTAATTCCTGGAGTCTGAAGGCCTAAGAACCAGGATCTCTGATGTCCAAGAACAGGAGAAAATGGCTGTCCCAGCTCAAGAAGAGAGAGAGTGAATTTGTCCTTCCTCCATCTTTTATTCTACTTGTGCCTTCAACAGATTGGATCATGCCCACCCACGATGGTGAGGGTGGATTTTTTTTTTTTTTAGACACAAGGACTTACTCTGTTGCCCAGGCTGGAATGCAGTAGTGAGATCATATCTCACTGTCACCTAGAACTCCTAGGTTCAAATGATTCCTCTGCCTCAGCTTCCCAAGGAGTACAGGCACATAACACCATGCTTGGCTAATTTTAAAAAATTGTTTTTTACAGATGGGGTCTCACTGTGTTGTCCGGGCTGGTCTGGAGCTCCTGCCCTCAAGTGATCCTCCTGCCTCAGCCTCACAAAGTGGTGGGATTACAGGCATGAGCCACTGCACCTGGCCTAAGGGTGGCTCTTCTGTGCTCGGGCTATAGATTCAAATGCTAATCTCTTCTGGAAACTCCCTCACAGACACACCCAGAAATAACATTTTATCAGCAATGTAGGCATCCCTAACCCAGTCAAGTTGACACATAAAATTAACCATCACAGACTCTAAGAAAGCAATCGCTTTTTAGACAAGCACTTAGTAATATTGTTTCTTATTGAGCATATACAATAAAAACTCCAAGATCATTTTTGTGTGACGTATTCTATGTTACCCTACATTAGAGTTGATTTGGGGAACCTAAGTGTGGGACTTTCCATTCTGCCTACTGGACTTCTTCTTTAGTAATTCCCTCTCCCCACAGCACCACGCCAGCCCCTAGACCAGACAAGACCACCTGAAAGAGCTCTACGGTACCTTCTTCGTTTCTCTGCTCACATCACTATTTGATGGTGCATCCTCCAAGATGAGCAGGACACGTTTCGGCCAATTTTGCTACTTTTCGGCTGCTCTTTTAAGGAAATGGACACTCTAAACCCACGAGATGGTTGTGGGTAATGTGCATTTGCCTTATCCAAACTCTGGCCTCCCATTCCACAGATACGAGAGAAGTAAGCAGTTTAACAAACGGATCCAAGTACTGAGAGGAGGATTCTAAAACACTTACTCTAGAGAATACCAGAAAACGAGTCCAGCAAAGTGACGAATGCGCTAGACTGGAAGGTTGAACAGTTGCTTTCGGGTTCGGACTCTGTCACGAACTAGCCGTGGGACTTGAGCAAGTTGTTTTAACCTCTGTAGGATTCTATTTTCTCATCTAAACAATGAAAGGAGCTGGGCTAAGAAGATAACTCTTCACACATGTTAGGTCGTAAGAGCATCACAGATGTCTCCTGGTTCCATTCCCACAGGCAGGCTCGCTGTGTCCTCCGTTCTCTAACACAGATGAGGAGCCTGGGAAACGGAGCGCCAGCGGTGGGACTCGGACCTAGATCTTCTAACCACAGCCCAGGGTTCTTTGCTTTTCACCACACTGCCTACCTCCCAGGTCTCAAATCTTACAAACATTTTCTTAGAAATGAGCCTGCATTTATTCAGTATCCAAAATACACAGGACATCCTCTGAAAAGCTGTTTTGTTTGTTTTAGGCTGTTGGCAGTTTACGTAGAAGGCGGCAAAAGAGAATGATTAAGAGCCTGGGCTTTAGAATCATTTACTAGCTATGTAACCTTAGGCAATGCCTCAATGTCAGGAGCCTCAGTTTCCTTATTTGAAACTGAAAGTTATTTAGAAAATGGAAGCAACAATAGTACTTTCTCTCCTGGAGTGTTGTCAGGATTCTGAGAGCTCTTGCATGTCAAGCATTTAGCACGCTACTTGGCATAAAATAGGACTAAAGAAGGCTCAGTTACTGTTACTCGTGGCTGCATTGGGCAGGGAGTGAGAGGCAGTATAGCATGGTAGGTAAGAGTGGGGAGTCCCTGGGTTCAAATCCCAGCTCTGCCACACACTAGGTGTTTACGTTGGGCAAGTTACTTACCCTCTCTGTGCTTTAGTGTCCTTATCTGTGAAAGGGGGGACTGTTGTAAGAAGCAAATGAACTCATGCACTTAAGGTGCTTGGCGAATACGAAGCCCTCGTACATGCTGGCTATTGACATCATCCCCTTTGATTCCTCTCTTTCTTTTCTTCAGCAAATCCCAAATCAGTGGTTGCAAACAATGGCAAGACCACTTTGGAATATATTTCCATTTATTTCAAACCCACCAAAGAGCTAGCTCTCATGATGGTCACCTCACTTCTGACTTGAAATTAGAGTCCATCTAGTATTTTTTTTTTTAAGAGATGGCCCAGGTACTCCAACAGTGATCATAGCTCACTGCAGCCTGACACTCCTGGGCTCAAGCAATCCTCCCACCTCAACCTCCTGAATAGCTGGGATTGTAGGTGTGTGCCACAATGCCCAGATAATTTAATAAAAAAAAAATTTTTTTTTTTTCCATTTAGAGATAGGGTCTCACTATGTTGCCTAGGCTGGCCTCAAGCTCCTGGCCTCAAGTGATCTCCCTGCCTCAGCCTCCCGAGCAGCTGGGATTACAGGCCACCATACCCGATGACTAGATCCCACCTGTTCTGATGAGTGTGCTCTAATTGTCTCACCTGACTTTGCAGATTGCTGGTGCCAGGAGTCCTCTCTGAAGCAAGCAGCCCACTAGCAGGGGCGGAGCCAGCTCTGGGATGGGCAGCAAGAGTTGGCAAGGGTCGGCTGAGGCTTGCGCCGCAGTGTCTTGGGGAGCCAGAGTTACGATTTTAAGATTTTTGAACTCCTGGAAGGAGTGGAGAGGAGATATCACTCTCTGGGTGATAGTGGGACTCCTCCTCAAGGCTCCTCTAAGAGAGAGCTGCCTGCAGGATGATGCAAGGTAGTACACAGAGTTACAACACGACCGAGACCCTAAATCTTGTGCTTAGACCCTTGGGCTGAGTGCCCCACGCAGCTGGTCCTCTGGCTCTGCTTGCCCCCCCACCCCCTGCCCCTGGCCCCGCCTTGGGCCCTGCTCAGAGCACGTGTGTTCTGCGCTGCAATGCACTCAGTGCATCTGGGAATGCACAAAAGCTCATTCCTTCAGCCTCTCAGACACTAAACATACCTTATAAACATGTGTCTTTCCATCGTTCAAGAATGCAGGATGGAATGTTTGGGGCATATGGTTTAAAGGAAACTCCAGTCAACAATGCCAATTAAAAAAAATCACATCCTTATTGAGGTGGAGGCTCAAATAAAACATGTATTCAGGTGGTCGCGTGTGTGTCACACACTCATCTTCCACGCTATTTGAACGCATCTAGAACCTGGTGCCACAAATCCCCAAAGTTACCAGGGGCTGAGCAAAGTCATCTTCCTGAAACATCTATTTCATCTAGGGCAAGCAAAAATAAAACTTTACTTTTATATTAAGAATACAAAATGTATATAATAGAAATATGACATAATGTCACAGAATTCAGAATTCAGATGAATTTTTTTCAAATAAAACACAGGATTTGGTAATACTTTTGCCTCTGAGATGTTCATTCCCCTCTGCCTTAAGGGATGTTTCTGTGGGAAAGCTTCAAAAATGTTGGACCTTAGTCATGATCTGAAATGCAAGAGAGAAGACGGGAGAATACAGAGGATGGAGCGCTAGGTGTGGGGTCCAGAGACCTGCATGTGGGCCCAGTCTCTGTCACCTACTTGCTGTGTGACCTCCGCACCCCCCTCAATGGTCTAAGAGGAATGTTGGTCCAACATGGATGTTAATCCTTGTGCTGTCTGCCTCCCAGCGCTGCTGTGAGAATCAAACAAGACAATGCGTGTGAAAAGAGCCTTCGAAACTGCAGAGTGTTCCACAAATGTAAGTTATTATGATTCAGCCTTGTTGTTTTTGGAAAGTGTGTTTCATTTTATATATCGCATGTATTCTCCACGCCCCCTCCCCCATAGTCAGATCAAAAGTGTTTGCCTTTCCCTTCGGCGCGAGGAACCTCTGATCTGACACAAAGCAATGAAGTCATCAGACTCGCTCGCGCCCAGCTTTATGTCCGGGCCGTCAGAGAAGCACACTCCCCGCAAGGCTGGGCAGCCCAGCCCTGGCCACGCCGTTCCGAGGGGAAGTTAGTCACTGCGGTCTGAATTTCATTATGCAGGTCTCCAGACAAGCAGAGGGGAAAAGTGCAAAGGAGTGGGTCAGAGTCTGAAATGTGAGAGGGGTAGCAGTCTCTAAAGTGTATGGGAATGGGAGGAAACCTAATACTGCTCCCAAGGGGAGAGGGAGCATTGCATCACATGGAAATAATTGCAAGCAGTCAGCAGAGCTTGAGGGTTTGGGGAGGGGGCCTTGCCCACTGACCCACTTGTAAAAGGGCTTTGATTCTATTCTGTTCTAAAGGGAACATACATTGGGACACTCTAATACATTGGTCTAGGTGCCCACAGGGACTAGAGATTGGGCCAGGTCCTAGGAGAGCAGATTTCATAGATTCCATACCGCTGGGTGTGGAGCAGGAGGTTCTAATCCAAACTAGAATTCTGACAGGGAGCCCCAGACTTGGGGACTGGAGATGATGGGGCCCGATAATAGACCAATGAATCAGAACTACCATTTATTGAGCACTTAATACATCCTAAGTACACACGTCACTTAATCATCACAATAACCCTATAGGTAGGGATTATCATCCCCATTTTATATACACGGAAACTGAGACTCAATGAGTCGAGTGACTTTTTCCAGGGCACATAGCTAGTAGGTGGCCAAGCCAGAGTTTGAACCCAGATCTGTGCACCTCCAGATTCCTTCACTCTAAACTCTTTGCTGTAGCCCTCTGTAAGTGGGAAGAGGAGCCATGGTTGGGAATTGAAAGGAAAGTGGATCAAAGTGCAAATACCAGCTAGGTGAAGTGGCTCACACTTTGGAAGATCAAAGGATCACTTGAAGTGAGGAGTTCAAGGCCAGCCTGGGCAACACAGAGAGAGCCCAGCTCTACAAAAAAAATTAGCCAAGTGTGGTGGCATGCCCCTGTATAGTCCCAGCTACTTGAGAGGCTGAGCCAGGAGGATTGCTTAAGCCCAGGAGTTTGAGGTTACAGAGAGCTATGATCACACCATTGCATTCCAGTCTGGGCAGCAGAGTGAGACACAGTGTCTAAAAATAAAAACAAAAAATTGCAAGTACAATGGAAATGAGAGAGAAAAGTCTAGATTTCTGACATGTTGCCAACTTGTTCTGGAGGAGCATGAGTGTGCTTTCTTCTGTGCATTTGTGATGTAAGCATTGGTCACCTTTCACAAGCAGATGACCCATGGCCTGACCTCAGACCTCCTGTGGGGCTGGTTGAGGGTGGGGCTGCAGCCACCGTTAGAAGCAAATGCAAAAGAAGCTAGCAGGAACATAGGAAAGAGGGCATGCTAGAGGGGGACGCGCTTCCTGTCATGGGCGAGATTGGCCTTTGGTACTTTTATCCACTGTCTATTGCCACAATAATGCTGCATAACAAACCACCCCAATATTTAGTGGCTTCAAACCATGATTATTTATTACTTCTCATGTATCTAGGGACTGGCTGAGCAATCATGCTGATCCGAGGTGGGCTCTGATGATGTCAGCTGGGCTTGCTCGTGTACCTGCCAATAGCTGGACGGTTTGCTGGAGATGGCTGCTCTAGGATGGCCTTAGCCGGGAATGCGCAGCTCTGGTGGTGTCTCATCTTGCAGCAGGCTGCCTCAAGACTGTTCTGGTAAAGACAGAGGGGCAAATGAGAGTGGGAATGTTCAAGAACTCTTGGTCTTAGAATTGACCCAGAGGTCTTGGTTCAAGACCTTAGGCTTAGAACTGACATACTGTCTCTTACGCTGCATTCTGTTGGCTAAAGTTAGTCACAAGTCAGCCCAGATTCAACGGGCATGGAAATAGACTCTGTCTCCCAATGGAGCTGCTGGAGAAGTCACATTGCAAAGTGCTTGAAGAATGTCTGGCACGGGACTCAATCCCAGTCCCAACAGCAGATAAAAGGCAGTGGCATTTCCCCATATTCTGGACCACGCCCACTTCCCTGCCAAAAACCCTTTGTCCATTAAACGCCATTTCCTTGCCCATTCTTTCTGTATCTTGTTGGCACTCGACTGTGGAGGGAAAGAAACAATGGACTATAGAACTGGACGGATGAAAGAATGTGGTTGACTTCTTTTTTTAGGGGTACTAAAATTCAGACTGTTTACCCACTGACTTCATTGCTGCAGTTTTTATAACTGAGAAAGTTTCATTAGAAAGTATACTTAAATTTTCTCAGTGAGCAATCCCAGCCTGGCCACACTTGCATGAGAATGCTGTCAAATTCCAGGAAACAGATGTTCATTTAATAAGATGAATTTTTACTAATACTTCCACCCCACTGTTAATACTGTGTTTGTGATCTGAATTTAAGACACTAAACTCCAGCAATTTATTTCCTACAGTGTGGCTGAGATCATAGGTTCCCCAGAGGTACACCTTTGAAATCCCTTACATATGAAATTATTAGCATGGTATTTGACATTTTTATGCCAAGAACTGACTGTTTCGATGTACTGGAAAGAGCAGTGGGCTTGGAATCCGAGGACTTGGCTGGTGCTGAAGCCAACGGAGCATTGTGGTCAGGCACACTCTCATGTCTGACTGTCTAGATTTGAATTCTGGCTCCATCATGTATGTTATGTGACCTTGGGCAGGTTACTTAAGTTCTCTGTGTCTCAATTTCCCCATCTATAAAATGGGGATAATATAACGACCAGCCTCACGGGGATGACTTAATTTAAATACAATCCTTAGAGCAATGCCTCACACAGTACCTGCCACCAGAGCATTGCCTATCATTATTGGCTCTAATTCTTGCTGCCTGGAGCACCTTGAGCAAGTTACTTAACCTCTCTGGGCCTGAATATTATCTGTAAAGTGGGAGCAGTATTACCTGTCAAACACACAGCACTCACTTTACTGGATCCTTCAACTTCAGACCTTAGATGGGCTTTCCTGCCCTTGAAATCCCCCTTGAAATCAAGCCATGGTCCAGGCTGACCCACAAAGATAGGGCATTTGACTGGGGAGAGAGGGATTCAATCATTCTTCTACTACTTTTCTTCTATCGTGTCTGTCTCACTGATTCCGTGCCAGCATACTCTTCTGTGTTCATGCCAGGTGCTATGCCCAGCTCATCTGCTCTATTCTCGGGAAGCCGGTAGAGGTACCAGGAGGGACTCCCACTAACTCCTGCCCACTCCCTGTTCCATCAGCCACCATCTGAAAAGACAGGACACCCACTGCAACTGGCCTGCAGCCACTCTGCCCCTGAACATGGAAGAAAAAGCCAGCTTGTGTGTGGCTTCCCTGCCCCTGGAGTCATTCCCTCCAATTCTCCCGGCTTGCCTAACCCAGGCCTGGGTGGACTGCAGAGTGCACAACAGCCCCTGAACCCCAAGGGCTGAGAATCAACTTCTCCAGTGTCTGAAAGGAAAGGCATGGAGGGCTTGGGGGTCATCAGAACACAGCAATGTGCATTTTGATTTAGGGACTGAAAGCAACAACGTGCTTCTTGGGTACCTTTTACCCTGGCAACCCCAATTAATTGGTATTTACTTAAAGTAGCATGCTCTTCTCCATCCCTACTACTCTTACTTTAATTCTGGTCTCATCCTCATTCACCAGGAACATGGCAAACGTTTCCTCCTTGCTCCGTCCTTTCCCTTGCTGCTGGGGAATGCTTGCTAATTACCCTTTTCCAGGGGTTCCCCAGCCCCTACAGGGAGTCAAGTCAAAACCTTGTATTTATGATTCTTTTTAAAAGCCAGCTGTGGCCCTTGTCCATCCCCATGCCATGCCACTTCCCCATACACAAGTCTTGCTGCAACCAAACTGAACCTCTCCCCGTGCCCCTAACACTTCACGCATCCCATGGTGACATTTTTATGTCACATAGCCCATACTGAAGACCATCCTCAAATACCCTTCAAACTCGGTGAAAATTCATCCAGCTATTTTCACCTGTTGTGGGGCAAAAAACACAGAGAGAAACATCCTGTTTCTGTTAGCTGCTGGTGGTGACGGATAAGGAGCCCATGGACGTGTGAGAGTATCAGGCCAGCTCGAAGGCACTGAGTGGTGGCAGACAGTAGGTGGCACACTACACGCCTTCAGCAAATGCCATTATCATGAAAGACCCAGAGCACAAAAGCGTATAAACCCTGTCATTATCTCTATCAAAAACAAGTGGGGAAGCCAGGCCTGTAATCCTAGCACTCTGGGAGGCCGATGCGGGAGGATCACTCGAGGTCAGGAGTTTGAGATCAGCCTGAGCAAGGGTGAGATCCCCTCTCTACTAAAAATAGAATGAAATTATCTGGACAAGTAAAAATATACAGAAAAAATTAGCCAGGCATGGTGGCGCATGCCTGTAGTCCCAGCTACCTGGAAGGCTGAGGCAGAAGGATTGCTTGAGCCCAGGAGTTTGAGGTTGCTGTGAGCTAGGCTGATACCACGGCACTCTAGCCCGGGCAACACAGTGAGACTCTGTCTCAAAATAAAAACAAAAACAAAAACAAAAAAAAAAACACAAGTGAGGAAACATATGTAAAGCAAAAAGACTGTTGAAAAATATACCAAAATGTCACTAATAGTTGCATTTGGGCACAGGTATTCTTTTCCTTTCTTCCTCTCAATATTTTCTCATTTTTCCTCTAATGAGTAAGTATGTTGATCATGAACACAGGACAGGGTATTATTAAATTTTGAAAGATATATTTAAGAAGCTCTACTTTGTCTACTCTCAGCCTTTAAAATTCCAATCCTTTCCAGACCTCTGAAATGTTCTGAGACAAAGGACATGAGGAAGATTTTGTGAAAACTGACGGGGAGCCCTCTCTGGCAATAAAGCCAATCCCCTTTCTTTCCTTCTTTTTCTTTTCTTTCTTTCTCCCCACCCCTCTTTCTTTCTTTCTTTCTTTTTTTAGGGGAGGGGTAGTGGGGCTAAATCAATGATTTGCAGCTGTGAGAAGTGCCACATTTATTTCTTTAATTATTTCTTTCTACCAAAAATTCCTCTTGCCAAAGCTGCCCATGCAAAATAAAAACATATTGACATTTAGAAGTTTGCTATTTTTTTTTAAGCAAAACAAAAGTGAATTTATCCTAAAAGCAACCAGACTGTGTGGTTTAACTTTTTTTTAAGTTCCCTTTCTACACCAGCATATTTAGTAGCCAGAAACTGCTAGAATTTTCCTTATAGAATCCAAGCAATATAAAGGCATTGACCTCGGTTAAACTTCTGACCAGCCCAACTACTGAATAAAGTAAACAAAAATCCCACAACTAAAGTTTGATTTTATGCCCCAGCTGTGAGACAGGATGTGGATATTTTAAAACAAACAAACCAACAACAAAATGCAACCACTGCCACCAACTCCGGTGAACCAGGGTGTGGCCCCAGTTCCTCAGAGCAGCACGAGTCCTTCCTTCCCAAAGAGCTCCTGCAATAAATCCCCGAAGAAACGTGACTCAGAGCTCCGTAACTGGTAGAGCTGAGCTGGAGCTCCCCTGGCATTCAGGTGTGTGTGCGGAGGGACTTAGCACAGGTTGGTGTGGCTGTTGTTGACAATCGGGGCTGAAGAGAACATTACTGGGTGACAGGCACAATCCTGATATTTTTCAGTGAAAGGAGGAGGGTAGGGAGTTAAAATGATTGAGCACCCGCCCATGGGTCAGGTCCTCTCACCTACTCTACCTCATTTCATCTGTACAGCAACCCTATGAGGTAAGGAGTACTGTTTCCATTTTATAGGTGAGGAAACTGAGGCCTCAAGAAGCAAAGTGACTTAAAAGAGAGTCACCTAATAAGTTAGTGGCAGAGCCAGAAATAAAATCCAGATCTCCATGGCAATTGCCCAATAAGGATGAAATGGGAATTCTCAGGTGTGGAGCATGCATTCCAGGAATCTCCTAGATTAGGAATTCTCAGACCTGTTCTTCACCCAAAAGTTCAAGTACCTCAACCTGACCCTGCGATGAAGAAGGTTTCTGAGTAGTTTAAGAAAAGGTAACCCCGTAATATACTGAAATAAAAAAATAATAATAAAAAAATTAATTAAAAAAAAAGAAAAGGTGGAGTCATTTTTTAATGACACTTTTGTTGACAGTGTGCCTTATGTCAGCCTGTCACCATAGCAACCATACCTTCCTGTGGAGCTGGTGACCAGGTCTCAGGAGATGAAGAGGGTGATTCTATCTCGTGTCTGAATCTCGTCACCCGATAGCACAGGAGCCAGCTCTTCTGGCCTAATCCTCAAATGGCCACAGATCCCTTGGAAGGCTTTATTTTAGCCTGGAGGGTTATGGGGTTAGAAGATAATGGGTAAATATTTTAGGACCAAGTCCTCATAAAAGAACAGGGAGGCCTGGGAGAGGGCTTTCCCCAATCTAATCTGTCCCCGGGTGTCCAACAGTCAATCCTTAGGACTGTGCCAGTTCACAGTAAAAGGACTAACTAATTTAGGCAACCTTCATCAAGTTCTCAACGCAGTGTTATAATCAGGAAAAAAATGGTCTTTGTAAGAGTATATATCATGAAGAGATTTTTTTCGTAATTAATAGTACATTGTAAGGCGCTCGAATGATGTGTCTATCTTAAAGCCTCCTGCATTAACTATTGCAAAACCTTGCCTCTCTAGAATCCTGGCAGGATTTTAGACCAGGCACTAATTAATTTAGGGGGCATATGTTCACTTGGAATAGAGAGAGACTTCATTCTTTTTGAAGAAAAAGAAAAGAGGTAAAAATAGATGTAAAATGTGTCCTCCCTCAACCCTCAACAGACCTTGGTTCCCACGGCTGAACTGCTGATTGATTCTATAGGCAGGTCTCTGCTTCATATGAAAATGACCCCTTAAATTTGATTTTAATTTCCTTTTGGTCATAATTACCTGTTATTATAATAATCTTATTACCACAATACAAATTCCAGAGGATAGAGAAAATATAAAAATCACCACTAATCCTATCACCAACCAATAACAACATTTTAGAGGTTTTTTTTTTTTCCTTCCAGTTTTTTCCCCTCGGTATGAGCTCCATTCATTCATTCAACAAATATTTATTGAGCAACTGCTACGTATTAGATGCTGTGCTCTTTTCCATTGTTGTGGTCGCCGTGGTAAACACAGTCTTTCCCCTCATTTTCACCGAATAGTGTAAATAGCTTCTATTTCTAGCACTAGAAAAGACAAAGACAGCAGGAAAACACTCAAAATCAAACTCCATCCTCGAAGCCTGAAGTGATGCCCCAAGAGCCTCTTGGAATATCCTCTAGGTGGGAAGTAATGCAGGGCCTGAGGCCTGGTTGTTTCGTGTTCATTTGGGCCCCATAGAGTGGGGTGTTTTAGCTGCTTGGAGAACAGTGCTGGTCACTCATCTCTGGGCAGGTCCGCGGCCCCAGGCACACACGGCCCTGGCAGGGAAGGATACGCGTCCTCATCCGACGGGAGCAGGCCTTTCCTCTCCACACGACCCGCACTTTTTCTTAACCTCCGCTGACCTGAGTCCTCGGCAGCCTGGAGGCCTTGTATGCTTTGTCACAGGAAACAGCACAAAATCTGTAGGCAGTCTGTTCTGTCCCTCGTGCCCTCGGAAGGAACAAGATAGCAGCCCCAGCCTGGAGCGTCACCTGTGACCGTCAGCCTGGAGCGTCACTCCCTCGAGTCCCCGGCCCTCAGCCTTGCACACTCTGGGATGTAAATGCAAAACCACCAATGTTTCTGGGAATCCGACAGCCGGGCTGGGGCTCCGGGTGTCTGCACCCCACCTGGCAGGAGCACCAACACTCTCCTCTCCTCCTGCCCGCGGCCAGGCCTCACTGCTCCCCCACCTCAGGGCCCCCAGCTGCTCCCCTCACAGGCCCATCACTGGCCTCACCCAAGCCACCTGGGGGACTTGACCTGACGGAAAAGGGAGATGTGCTGGGCCCGGGGCCCCCCTGAGGAATTTCCTGACAGCGAGGTCCCAAGGAAGAGGGCGGCGTTCGCCTCCTTCACCGTTTCTCACTCCCCACAGTTCCTTGTTCTCAGAGTGAGCAGCACCGCGAGGACTGAAAAGATAATCCCATTAATAATAATAATAGTCAAATTCCTTGATGGCAACAGTGAGCCAGGAACAGTACTGGGTCCCTTATTCGTATCCTTTAATCCTTGGAAAAAATTGGTTGTCACCTCATTTTATACGTGAGAAAGTTGAGGCTTAGAGAGGTTGTGAGACATGTGCCAGATCACAGGGCTACTGAGAGGAGGAGGTGGGATCTGTACCCAGGAATTCTCGCTCCTGAGCAGGGTTCCCAGCCACCCCCCTGTGCCACCTCCTGTGCCGCTTACTTGGTACCTACTGCACGCCACGCCTTACGCTGGGCCCTTTATACGGGGTTCTCTAATCCCCAAACTGCTCTGTGACAGACGTAGTATCTCACAGAGTAAGTAACCTTCTGGAGTCAAATGGACTTAACCTAAAATCTTTTCAACTCGATTAAGACAACCGCTTCCGGTTTTGTACCCCCATCTGCGACTTAACGTACGGTATTGCAAAGATCATGGATTTTAGGGTGGGAGAGGCCTGTGTTAAAACCCCAGCTCTTCCACATAGCAGCTTTGTGATGTCAAGTCTCAGTCTCTTCATACACAAAATGAAGGTAAATAAAATCTATCTCCATGATAGAGTTTTTGGGGAACAGTGTTAGTTAAGTGAGATAACGTAGATAAAGCACAACACCTGGGATCAGTATCCCCAAAGCGGTAATAGTTATTAGTAATGAACAATAAGTGTGAGAACCATGACACACATTCCAGGCTTCTCGGCTGCAAATGCCAGAACCTTTTCTGTTCTGCCAGGAACACTGCACTTCTGGGGCCATGACAAATGTCCCAGTGGTATAATCAGGGCTCCTACTTCAGTGACAAAAAAATCTCCTGTTTTTTGCTTTTATAGAGCATACCTGTAGATCTGAGAACTGTGGACCTTTTCTAACTTTTCATAAAGGATAAACTTCTTTGTAGCCCCCTTGTCACGACTTTGCTGCAAAAGTTCAATAAGTTGGGCTCATGGGGGGGTTAGAAGCAAATTTAGTGATATTTAATCCAATACGTCTC
Organism: Lepilemur ruficaudatus; assembly: GCA_963574885.1. Classification (NCBI taxonomy): domain Eukaryota; kingdom Metazoa; phylum Chordata; class Mammalia; order Primates; family Lepilemuridae; genus Lepilemur; species Lepilemur ruficaudatus. The sequence continues at coordinate 15,142 of CAUYRT010045728.1, forward strand.
GTTCGACAAGGGAAACAACGTGATATTACGGTTTTGCTCCCTGCCAATCGGTTACTTTGACCACTTTCAATCGTACTGCCTATTCAAAAAATGAGGATGACAATATACCTATTCAACTTACCTAAATGATATACTTCCTATGCTAAAGAGAAAATTATTCAATAATACTTATTAAGGCACAGTAAGGAAGACTTCATTCAGGACCACTGTAATAGGTATACAGAGTGCTATAATGGGATTCTGCAGCGGGGAGAGAGATTGGGCTCAACCTCGAATACAGCATGGGCAAGGGGGCATTTATAGCCATGCAGCAGGGTGGGGGTCAGTGACGAAAAATTACTAAGAGGGAACATCAGGAGTAAGGGGGATTCTGGCTAACCTGACCTAACAGGAGTGTTGCTGGAGGCAGGCCAGGGGGACCAGACATCCCCTGAGGGATGGTCCAGGTTGAGGAGCCTGATCTGGAGGGTAGGGGGCTCTTGCTAAAATGACTGAGCAGGGTTCTTGCTAAAACTAGACTGTATAAGTGCACAGATGGGCCTAAGAGAAGGTTCAGGAGCATGATTAAAGTTGGTCAAGCAAAGAATTTTTGTCACCTAATACTCTCCCCTCTCTCTGTTCCTCAATTTCCACAAACAAACAAAAAGACCATTTCTTCTGTGGTGGTATCCCAGGAGGAAAGCAAACTGGTTGCTCCAGAACATAAATCCCAGGGATATTTATACTAAAAAAAGTACAGCTAAGCATGTAATCCCAGTTCACACCGGTAACCCCAGTATTTTGGGAGGAGAGGTGGGAGGACTGCTTGAGGCCAGGAATTTGAGACTAGCCTGGGCAATATAGCAAGACTCCCATCTCTACAAAAAAAAAAAAAAAAGTTTTTAATTAGCTTAGCATGGTGGCACCTGCCTATAGTCCCAACTACTCAGGAGGCTGAGGCAGGAGGAACATTTGAGCCTAGGAGCTCGAGGTTTCCCTGAGCTATGATCATGCCACTGTACTCCAGCCTGGGCAACAGAGCAAGCCCCTGTCTCTGGGAAAAAAAAAAAAAGTGTAAAATTTTCAGAAGTTTTGGCATGGTAGCAGCATTTTGAATCATGGACGGTGGCAATGGCAAAAACAACTTTTTTACCATTCCATCTGACCCTGCTTATGAGTAAGGTTGGCCTTACAAGATCCTAATGGTAATACAAAGAGTACAGAGCCTGAAATCAGTAAACTTGCCTCTGAAATTCAGTCTTGTCAACCACCAGCTCTTTGACTCTGGAGTTCACTGAATCTTCTGAGCCCTAGTTTTCCTATCTGTAAAAAAGGGGGAAATAATACCCAACTGTTAGTGCTGTTGTGAGGACCAAATAAAATAATGGACATGAGGGCACTTTGAAAACCCTGGATAGCTACAGAGACACAAGAGGTTATTGTGGATTGTAGTATTTAAAATCTAAGTTGTCATTGTTAGCCGTAATACTAACAGTGACCTCAGTTCACATTTACTCCCTGGCACAAAACACTTTCCAGAATGACGTCCAGCTTTGGTCTGTGGTCTTAGAGTTTACTGGTAAATACTTGTGCACGGGTGGCAAGTGCTGTCCCCAGATGCATCTAAACCAACAGTCACACCAGAAAGTCATCATTTCAGGGTCTGATTCCTTCTCTCTGAAAAACAGGAAACAGAGTTTTAAGAAATGGTACACACTGGCCAGGCGTGGTGGCTCACACCTGTAATCCTAGCACTCTGGGAGGCCGAGGCGGGAGGATTGCT
>CAUYRT010045729.1:0-14693 GCA_963574885.1 Lepilemur ruficaudatus
GACCATTTCCCCATCCACCCAGGTCAGAACCCTGGGCCCTCTCCACCAGACCACCAGGCTGATGCAATCCTGGGACCGTCCTCTCTTGCCAAAGGACAACATGGACAGCAAGCGCTGAGAGAGCCCAATCATACCCAGGGCACAGCCCCAACATGCGTAGCACCTCCCAGATGACAGCTGCAAGGGGAGGCAAGAAGAGAGAGGGACAGAAAATGAACACTTGGAATCCAGACCATGGCCACCCATTCAGCTGCACACCAAGCCACTCACCCTCACTGGCCTTGTTGCCATTCATAAAAATGACACTCAGAATCACCATGAGGAGACCCAGCTTGGGTGTGTCCTTGGTCCTAAGGGAATAATAGGACAGAGAGGTTTATGCCCAGCAGCCATCTGCAAAAGACACACCAGCCAGCTCACTAGGCTAGCCTCTCCCAGATTCCTCAGATATGGGAGAATTCTGCCGAGTCTATGCTTCAAGCTCCATGTGACCCTGGGCAAGGCACGTAGACTCGTGAGCCTCAGTCTCCTATTCAGCAAAATGAGAAAATCACATTTTCCCCTTCCCAGGTTGCCAAGAAGATGGAAGGATGCCTGTCAACCTGGGCATCACTCACATTGACTGGGTGCCAACAACCCAGGCACCCAGTCAATGTGAGTCCCATCTTTCTCTCCCAGATCCCTCAGCCCTGAAAGAATTCTAGGCAGGGCCCCACTGATATTCCTGCCCTTCATGTATCCTGGCCCACCAACACCATGAAGCTCTCCTTGAGAACCACTCAACCAAGGCCTGGCAAGGGACTCAGTAGGAAGAGAGACAAGCAACAATAGGCCTGCTTTCCTGGGAAGCTTCTGGAGAGACAGGAAACCTGACAGCAGGAATGCCCCACCCCAGTCTCTTACAGCCTTCAGTCAATCATAATCAGGCACCACTACTGAGCGCAGGGCTCCAACTATGTGTGGGGGCTGGGACAGGTCTTTTGGGGCCCTGTCTTTCCTGATCCTCTAAGAGGATGTAGAGAGAGAGGACAGGGAAGGGCTAGAACCATGAACAAAAGCAGAAGCCCCCCTCCCACCCCACCCCTTTCTCAGCTTACATTCCCAATATGCCTGCGGAGGATTCCTGATTGCTGATGAGAATATACAAGCTACTTTGCTTATCAATTTCCTTCAGATTGACACGAAACATCTGCCAATAAAAGAATAGCCTGTGAGACCACAAAATTCAGCTTAGGCATCAGTGAGCTTCCCAGGCATGCTGCAGCTCCCCATGTGCCTAGGGATTTTGTGCATGTGAGAAATCAGTGAGATAATGCACATAAAGCATGTAACTAAGTACTGGCACCCGGTAAACACACAGCAAATGTACTATTGTCATCAATGTCATCATCCTGATTAGTGGAAACCTAGGGAGGCAGACAATGAGGAATAGAAGGGACAGATGAGCATCTGAAATGCATGTCAGGATGTGTCCAGCTGCAGACAGAAGCTGGGACTAAGTTGGATAGCTTGTGTCCTAGCTATGCTTTCATTACTGACTTGCTGCATAGCCCATGGCTAGTCTACACTGCTCCCTAGGCCACTGTCGACTCATCAGCACAATGATGGGGCTGGACTAGCTGGTCTCTGTGGTTCCCCCAAAAGGGACATGTACACCTTTGTTTGATTTGAGTCCTCCCCATTGCACCCATCCCCCAGGGCTGCCCTTTCACCTTCTCCAGAGCATAGCTTGCTCGTTCAATGATCTCTGGGAAATATTCATCATATTCTTGGATGACATCCTTCAGCATGTCTGCAGGAAGGGAAAAGTGAGAGCAGCCAGGCTGAGCAGGGGTCACAGAGCTGTAGCCCTTTTGCCAGTCCTGTGGGGTCAGTGCGGCCAGAGACCTGAACTGTGTTAATGGGAAATGCCAGCCATGGCAGAGTTTAGGAGAATAAGGGTGGAGAAATAAGAAAACGAGGAGGCCATAAAGGTAAAAGGTTACCCCCAGACCATGAGGGGAAAGGAGAGTGGAGAGACGAGCTCAAGGAGGAGGGTTGGTAGGACACTACCTGAGCGCTTGATGGGGATCTTTGTCTGGTCCTTAACCAACAGGTATTTCACCAACTTATTTGCCTGAGAGAAGAGGAATGGATGGGGAGATCTCAATATGTTTACAGAAAATTTGGAAGGGGCAGAGAAGAGGGCAGGTGAAAAAGAGACTGGGCAGCATTAGATTCTTACCCTTTCTTGCAAAATGGCCACATCACGGGGTGGTGGAAGCCTCCGGCCCCATGGGATCCGCCTGTAATTACTGCCACTTCTCTCATACCCATTCAGATGCCTGGACTTTATCATCAGAAAGAATGAAGATCCAGAGTCACCAGGTGAAATAGATAGCTTTGTCTCCACATTTGCCTCCTCCAGAAAGTCTCCTTAAACCTTCCCCTGGAGTGGGGCCTGAGTCCTGGGCTTATCTTTCTTTGTCTCCCAGCGGGAGTTTCATTCTTCTGCCAGGCCAGGAGCAACCCAAGGTCAGGGCCTGGGGCTCCTCCTCTTCCTTTGGCCACCACTGATTCTGCTAGCTGGTACCCCTTAGACAAGTCACTTCACCTCTCTGGGACTCAGTTTTCTTATGTGTAAAACTGAGACCTAGGATCCCTTGTTGGTAAGAGTTACATTCAAGATATAAAGATAAAACCTGTATAAATGTACCAAACACAAAGTTACCATGTGGCACATGGTAACTACTACATAAATACAAATTGAATTACATACAGGTTGTAGTTAAGTGCATGGATGTTTTCTTTCCCCACCAATCTGTGAACTGCCAGGGAGCAGAAACTATATCATATTCTTCTCAGCATCTTCCATAGCCTATCTGAACACAGGAATTGTCTCAAAGTGAAAAGGTTCAGTTAACTTTTATAGAAGAACTTTTATGTACGACTAGAAGGATAGGAATGGAAAAGAAGCACAAAGTCAAGGATGGTGATGTCAGAGATCTCACCTTTCTGTTCTTCTTGCCCTGAGTCCTGATTGCGGGCTCCAGACTCAAGTGAGCCAGATAGTCATCTGCCAGGGCCTGGACAGCAGCAGTAACCTGAGTCTCAAGGGCATTTATGTTGGTCTGAGCTGTGGCCATCTTGGCCTTTGCCCCTTGGTCAGTAATTTGAGTCAGGCTTTCAGTTGCCCGAGCCTTAGTGGCAGTCTTCCGAGCCCTAGACCCTCGCTTGACCCAAAGGTTGGCTGCTAGTGATTGGTTTGTGACCATTTGAGTGGCAGGTGGGGTATTAAAGATTTCAGAGGCAAAATTTGGGCCCTTATTGGCAGCCTTCTTGCCCTTGGATTTTTTGGGCCAGACAGCTGCTGCTGAGGCTTCAATCTGTCTGGTGACATTTGCAGCCTGTATATGCTCAATGTCAATATTTGTGGCCTTAGCAGTTGTCTTCTTGGCTTTACAGGCTTTCTTAGTTCGGATGGAGGCTGCTGTGGCCTGGGTATTGACTGTCTCACTGATAATTTGGCCTTGAGTGGTAGCTGTACAGGTGGCAACTGGAGCCAGTGAGATCTCAGTGGCACTAGCTATGGCTTTGTTTGCAACCTTCTTGGCCTTAGAAGCTTTCTTAGGCTTGGTGGAGGCTATCAAAGCCTGGGAATTGGCTGACTCATTGGCAATTGGAGCCTGGATAGTCTGTGAGATGACTGGTAGGTTTAGGACCTGCAAGGGTGACTTGAGCTGTGTAGTGACACCCTGACTACCAGTTGGGGATTGAGAGCCTTGGGCTGCCTTGCCAGTAACTCTCTTCATCCTGTTGGCTTTCTTAGGCTGAGCAGTGATTGAAGAAGTCTGAATATTGGCTGCCTCAGTGATAGTTGAAGCCTGGCTAACCTGGGTGATGACTGGCAAGTTTAAAACCTGCAGAGTTATTCTGGGCTTGTTGGTGGCAATTTCATTGGCAGTTGGGACTGGAGGGGCAGCAGGTGCAGGCTTAGTAATAGTCTTTATAGGGGCCTTCTTGGTCTTGCTTTTCTTAGGCCGGTTGGTAACTGATGAGTCCATGGCCAGAGGGTCCTTGGTTGCCGCCAACACGGTGTGTATCAGCAAGACACTGTCCTCTTCTGTGGTCTCAGTCTGTACATCTGGAGGGAAGGGAAGCCCCAGGCTCCCAGCGGGAGGCAGAGGGCCCTACACACTTAGGATTATGATCGTCTGGGCCATGTGACCTCCCTATAGCCCACCTCTTTCCACGAAGACCTCCCCTTCCTCTGAGCAGTGGTTGATTGAAGTGAAGTGGGAGAAGGGAAAGCGAGCAAGGGATAGTCAGGCAGGTTTTCCTCTCCTCCCCCTTCACCATGCAGGGGAGGACTGAGACAGGTTAGGCAGGGAATTATGCAGCTACATGGCAGTAGGGGGCTCAAGAGCAGTAAGTGAACTCAGGACAGGGCAGATGGCCTGGTGAGAATGCAGAAAGGCCTCACCTGGAATGAAGGCATCCTATAACTGTAGTCATTTCTCTTATCCATCTTTCTGGGAGGCCAAGGAACAGCTGAGCCTAAAAGGAATGAGCCTGAGTTAGGGGAGAATGAGACAGAGGTGGAGAGTCATGAGACGTTTCACATCACCTATCCTGAAGGGGGGAGTCTCATCTAACCTTAGGCCCCAAACCTTTGAACTCCTGAATTCTTATACCTAGAAACCCCGGCCATCTCTTTTCCCAGCCCTAGTTCTTTTTGCCTCCAAGAGAGTCAGTCTCGCCCCTTTACACGCCCCCTACCGCAACTTGATTGTGCGCATGCGCGCTGATTGGGGCCGGCTCTCAAGCCCACCACTTTCCCAAAATAACCGGTTCTTCAAGACTCTCATCGCGCATGCGCCTTGGAGAGCCGGCCAGTCTCTAACCACCTCGTTCCCACATACGCCCCCGGCTCTCAGAGCAGCAGACGATATCGGCCCCACCCCTGACCCACTGTTTTTAACTGCATCACATCTCGATCCAACCCTTCCCCCAACACCAGCCCCCTCCCTCTGCCCTGCAGTACCAGTTGGCACCGCCCTTTCCCAATACACCCCCTCCCTCCGCTCTGCATTATGTCTCTGCACCGCCCCTTCCCCAACACCACTCCCCACTCTTTCCACGTCTGCAAGTGCCCGGCCCCGCCCTTTCTGCAACATGGATACCCCACCCCCAAATCCAACGGAATAAATCTTCTGTGTATTCCTATTTCTTGAACCCTACCAGGTCCTGTCTTTTTCCCTTTTCAAACTAGAACCAACGGGGTCCTAGCCCCTCCTTTCTCCTGCCTGAGTCTGGTCCTTTGAGCTGCTCAATGGGATTCTGCCCCCTCCTTTCTCTGGGTCCCGATCCCTTCCTTCCTTGGCCCAAAAAGGGTCCTGCCCCCTTTCTCCAGCCTGAACGGAGTCCTGCCTTTCTCCTGTCTCCCTCCTGAACTGTGTCCTCCTCCCCTCTTGCTACTGCCTGAACTATTTCTCGATCCGTCCTTTCTGCGGTCACAACCAGGTCTGCATCCCTCTATTTTACGGCCCGAACTAAGTCCAAATCTCTCTTTTCTGTGGCCCAAAGGGGATTCTGCCTCCTCCTTTCTCCCGTGAGAACCAGGTCCATGCACCTCTAAACACAACTACTGTGATGCGGTTAAGTCCTAAACTCCCAGCAGGTTTTCTTCAAACCTTAGGGGCATGTGGAGTCAGGCATGTCAAAGCTGCAGCCAGGAAGCCCCCACAGGATCTTCACTAAAGCCAGCACCTCAGCTCACCTCGTCCTCCTGAGTCCAGAAGGCGTCTGCTCTCTCCAAGCCTATCCTTAGGTCTGAGCTTATTCCCCCCCCCCCAACCCCGCTCCCTGGCCGGAAGTGGTCCTGCCTGTTTCCGCCTCCAGAGGGGGGTCTCCGTCCCTGCCTGTCAGCCTCTTCCTCTGCTTCCTACTTTCAACTTTCCATTCTCCCAAATGTAACTCGTCTTTTCTGCTTACTACCCCTTATTCATCAATCACTCCCTCTTATTCTCCATTTGATTTCTCTATTCTCTACCCTGTATCCCTGTTCCTTTTTTATTCTCCCTTCATCCCTAGGAGGAATGTGCTTCTCTGGGCTCCCACACCAACCCTTTTTATCCCTACACTAATTACACTGAGTGTTGTTATACTGTCTATCTGGGTCTTTCTCCCCCAGGAGCTGCCCTGGGGGCAGGGGACTAGGTCATATTCATTTCTACCTCTCAAGTATGACCAGGTTAAAACATTCAGATGCTCTAAACAATAAAAGATAGGGTGTCCCTACATCATATGTAATTCAGAATAAAAACAGTAAATGTAAAAAAGTCTACAGAAGGTTTTTTATTGATCCCACAATGACTATATTGATGCTTTTTAAAAATATCAACTTATTTGAAGAATATTGTGGGCTGTGTTCCTCCTTTATCAGTCCACTAAGCAAGTATTTAGGCCCTTTTGTACCATGGTCAACTGCCTCCAAGTGCAGGAAAAAATTTGTGGCATTCATTTATTCACTTGATCATTCAAAAGAGAGCAACGGTGATTACACTTATGTCAGATAAAATAGACATTAATTCAAAAACTGTAAAAGAAGATAAAAACATTATTATATAATGATAAAGGAGCCAATTCATCAAGAAGACCTAATAATTATAGACATATATTTACCCAATATAAAAGCACTGAAATATATAAAGCAAATATTATTACATGTAAAGGGAGAGATAGACTGCAATGCAATAATAGTAGGGGATGTTAATACGCCACTTTGAACAATGCACAGATCATCCAGAGAGAAAATCAATAGAGATACATTGGAATTAGACCAAATGGACTTAACAAATATATACAGAACATTTCATCCAACAGTAGAAGAATACACATTCTTCTTAAGTGCTCATGGAACACTCTTGGGATTAGATCATAAGTTAGGCCACAAAACAAGAGTTAACAAATTTAAGAAGACTGAAATCACATCAGGTATCTTTTCCAACCACAATGTTATGAAACTAGAAATTAATAACAGAAGAAATTCCAAAAAATTCACAAATATATGGAAATTAAACAACATGCTCCTGAACAACCAATGGATCAAAAAAGAAATTAAAGGGGGAATTTAAAATATCTTAAAACAAGGCTGTTCTGGGGAAGGAGTTGGTTGCAGAGGCCACGATGGCTTTGGCTAGAGATGGCTATTGCTAAGGCCCTACACTGGAGGCTGACCATCCCCACCAGCAGTCCCTTCCTGATCCAGGTGAGCAGTGGGAAGTCGACTGTATGTAAGATTATGGAGCTGCTGGGACAGGATGAAGTAGACCACCAGCAGCACAAGTTGGTCATCCTAAGCCAAGACAGGTTCTGTAAGGTCCTGACATCAGAAAAGAAGGCTAAATCCTTGAAGGGACAGTACAATTTGACCATCCAGATACTTTTGATAATGATTTGATGCACAGCACTCTGAAAAACATCTTGGAGGGCAAAACTGTCAAAGTCACAACCTTTTATTTTGTGATCCACTCAAGGTTACCAGAGACCACAGTGGTCTACCCTGTGGACATGGTTCTGTTTGAGGGCATCTTGGTGTTCTATAACCAGGAGATATGGGACGTGTTCTACATGCACCTCTTCAGGGGCACAGACTACAAAGTCAGGCTCTCTCAAAGAGTTCTCCTGGACATGCACTGAGGACCTCGAGCAGATTCTCACCATGTGTACCACCTTCATCAAACCACCTTTGAGGCATTCTGCCTGCCAACAAAGAAGTATACCAATGTGATCATCCCTTGTGGGGTTGACAGTATGGTTGCCATCAACCTGATCATGCAGCACATCCAGGACATTCTGAACAGCAATATCTGCGAATGGCACTGAGAAGGGTCCAATGGGCAGAGCTACAAGAGGACCTTTCTTAGCCAGGAGACCACTCTGGGCAAACGGTCACACTTGGAGTGCAGCAGCAGATCCCACTGAGGAGCTACCGTGTGCTGCTCCTTGAGCCTCCTGGGCAGGTCTCCCAACAGGCATATGCTTTCAGGGACTGGGCCTGGAGATACCTACCCCTGAAAATGCAACCGCTGCTTCCTCTTGGTATATGTTCCAGGGTGGCATTAGGATCAAGGCCTCCTTTACTTATGAGTTGAAACCTGCACATGTCATTCAAACTCAGTTTGATAAGATATTTACAGGGAATTCCTGAGGTTCTCACCTACTTTCCGAGGTTTGAGGAGGTTTAAAAATCTCCCTAGGTCACTGAGAAATGCCGCAGAATGTGTAGTAAGCCTGTGATGCTTGCTTCCATAAGGAATGCAAGTCATTTATTGTTGGAGAAACTATGGAAATAGCCTGGACACCATGGCTGGCCTAGTGTTTTCTTGACAGTGAACCCACAGAGATATGTTTTCCAGTCTGATCTGTTTCACACACACATATAACTAAGAAGTTTTTGTGAGATAATACTTTCCTTTTTACGTGTTATACATCTTAATGCTTTCTATTTTATTCTACTTCATAACACAAGGCTGATTGTGACCTATGAGCCTAATTTCATGGTCACACTCAAGGAGTGGCAAACACTGATGTGAGAAGACACAGAGAGACAGTTCCCTCCTCCTTACCTGCGTGTCCAAGGCAGAGAAGAGTCAGGAGCCATGGGGAACAGCCAGTATCACATACAGCAGACAGGACCCTTGCAGTTCAGGCCCCGAGAGCCTGTGTAGCTGGCACAGCAGCAGCAGTCATGTCTATCTCGGCTGGAACAAATGGTGTCTGTGCATAGTCCTGCCCAGGCTGGGACCTCCCATCAAACACCAGGAGCCCAGAGCCCATCTGGACAGGCCATACCCAGTGTAGTTCACAGCCATGTCCAGGGCATGGTGCCTCCAGCCAAGGCATGTGCTGGATTGTAAAGGTTCCAATGAATGTGGCTGCCCAAGGCTGGCCAGTCTCTCTTATGCCAGTCCTGAGCTCACAGCTTCACAAGCAATCTCCTGTGTCTGTGTCCAAATTTGTCTTCCCTCCCACATAATGGCCATTTCTGTGAAATATCCCTTGCCATTGTCACAAGCCAAACTGCACAGGCAGCTCTGGGCTTCCTTCCATCCAGTATAACTCACTGTAGTTATGCAGACATGAGTTAAGCTGAGGTGAGCTCTTGAGCTGCTCTCTGATAACTGTAACAGTTTTGTCAAGCTTAGGCCCTTTTGGAGGGGGAATCACTAAATAACACCAAATATGAAAAAAAACTATCTTAAAACAATACAAGGCTATAGTAACCAAAGCAGCATGGTATTAGTATAAAAGTAGAGACATAGACCAATGGAACAGAATAGAGAACACAGAAATAAAACCATCTACCTACAACCAACTGATCTTTGACAAAGCAGACAACAACCTACATTGGGGAAAGTCATCCCTGTTCAGTAAATGATGCTGGGAAAACTGGATATCCACATGCATAAGAATGAAACAGGACTCCTATCTCTTGTGATATACAAAAGTAATTCAAGATGGATAAAAGACTTAAATGTAAGGCATGAAACCATAAAATTCTAGACGAAAAAATAGGAAAAACTCTTCCAGACATTGTCCAAGGCATAGAAATTTTGATTAAGACCCCAAAGGCAAATATAGCAACAACAAAGATAAATAAATGGGACTTAATTATATTAAAAACCTTCTGCACAGCAAAGTAAATAATCGACAGAGTTAATAGACCACCTACAGAATAGGAGAAAATATTAGCAAACCATATATCCAATAAAGGGCTAATATCCAGAATATACAAATAACTCAAGCAAATCAGCAAGAAAAACACTATATTAAAAAGTGGACAAAAGACATGAATAGAAGTGTGTCAAAGGAAGACAAATGGCCAATAAATATATTTAAAAATGTTCAACATCATTAATCATCAGGGAAATGCAAATTAAAGCCACAATGAGATACCACCTTACCCTGTCATAATGACCATTATTAAAAAGTCCAAAAACAATAGATGCTGGTATAGATGCAGAGACAAAGGAATGCTTACACGCTATAGGTGGAACTGCAAATTAGTACAATCTCTATGGAAAATAGTATGGCAATTCCTCAAAGAAATAAATGTTAACTTACCATTTGATCCAACAATCCCACTACTGAGCATTTATACAAAGGAAAAGAAGTCATTTTATCAAAAAGACACTTGCATTTGAATGTTTATTGCAGCACAATTGACAATTCACAATCACAAAGATGTAGACTCAACCTAAGTGCCCATCAATTCATGAGTGAATAGAGTGGATAAAGAAAATGTGATACACAAACACACACACCATGGAGTACTACTCAGCTATAAAAAGGAATGAAATAATGTCTTTTGGAGTAACATGGGTAGAACTGGAGACCATTATCCTAGGTATCTCAAGAATGGAAAAACAAAACCACATGTATTCTCTAATAATTGGGAGCTAAAAGATGGGCACACATGGGCACAAAGAAATATAAAGGACATCACAAACTAAGAAAGGAAGAGGGTGGGAGGGGATGAGGGGTAAAAGCTTACCTCTCAGGTAGGATGAGCACTATTCTGGTGATGGGCGCACCAAAAGCCCTGACTTAAGCATTATACAAGGTATCCATGTAACAGCAACATTTGTTCCCCCTTAATATTTTGAAATTTTACAAAAGAAATTAAATTAAATTAAAATATCTCAAAACAGACAAAACTGGATGCATAACATACCAAAATTTATGTGATGCAATAAATGTAGTTCTAAACAGGAAGTTTATAGCAATTAATGCCTACACCAAAGAGAAGAAATATCCCAAATAAACAACTTAATGTTACGCTTCAAGGAACTAGAAAAAGAAGAACAAACTGATCCCAAATTTAATAAAAGGAAGGAAATAATAAAGATTAGAACAGAAATAAGTAAAATAGAGATTAGAGAAACAATAGAAAAGATTAATGAAACTAAGAGTAGGATTTTTGAAAAGATAAACAAAATCGATAAACCTTTAGCTAAATCAGCTAAATAAAACTAAGACAAGATGCAAATAAAGTCAGAAATGAAAGATGATACATTATAATTGATACCACAGAAATGCAAAAGAAAATAAAAGACCACTAAGAACAATTATATGCCAAGAAATTAGATAATCTAGTAAGAAGTGGGTAATTTCCTAATACATACAACGTACTGAGACTGAATCATAAAAAAATAGAAAATCTTAACAGGCCAATGACAAGGAAGGTGATTAAACAAGTAATAAAAAGTCTCCCATCAAAAAAAGCCCAGGACCCAATGGATTGACTACTGAATTTTACCATTTAGAGAGGAACTAATATCAACTCTTTGCAAACTCTTCAAAAAAACTGAAGAGGAGGAAAAACTTCCAAATTCCTTTTATAAGGCCAGCATTAAAATGATACCCAAGAATAGTACAAAAAAAGGAAAATTACAGGCCAATATCCCTGATGAACAAAGATGCAAAAATCCTTAACAAAATACTAGTAAACCAAATTTAACAGCACATTAAAAGGATCATTCACCATGATCGAGTGGGATTTATCAAAGGGATGTAAGGATGGTTCAACAGACACAAATCACTAAATGTGATTAAAAGAAAGAAGGACAAAAATTATATGGATCATCTCAATAGATGCAGAAAATGCATTTGGCAAATGTTCATGATTAAAAACTCTCAAAAAATACAGTTGTCTTTTAAAAAAACTCTCAAAAAGTTAGGTACAGAAGGAGTGTACCTCAACACAATAAAGGCCATATATGACAAGCCCATAGCTAACATACTATTCAACAGTGAAAATTGGAAAACCTTTCCTCTGAGATAAGGAACAAGATGAGGATGCACACTCTCACCACTTCTGTTCATCTACTACTGGAAGCTGAGTCAGAGCAATTAGGCAAGAGAAAGAAATAAATGTCATCCAAATTGGAAGGAAAGAATTTAAATTGTTCCTGTTTTCATATGACATCATCTTATACATATTAACAGAAAGCCCCAAAGAATCCACCAAAAAGCTGTTAGAACTAAAAAATGAACTCCAAAAACATACACAGGGGACAAGAATGCTTATTCAACAAATGGTGCTGGGAAAATTGGATAGCCTGGTGTAGAAGACTGAACACGATGCGCACCTTTCACCTCTCACAAAAATCAACTCATGGTGGATAACAGACTTAAACCTAAGACATGAAACTGTAATAATTCCAGAAGAAAATTTTGGAAAAACTCTTATAGACATTAGCCTAGGCAAAGAATTTATGAAGAAAACCCCAAAGGCAATCATAGCAACAATAAAAATAAATAAATGGGACCTGATCTGATTAAAAAGCTTCTGCACAGCCAAGGAAACTATCACAAGAACAAACAGACAACCTACAGAATGGGAGAAAATATTCGCATGCTACACACCCAGTCAAGGGCTGATAACTAGAATCTATATAGAACTCAGGAAAATCAGCAAGAAAAAAATCAAACAACCCTATCAAAATGTGGGCAAAGGACATGAACAGAAACTTTTCAAAAGAAGACAGAATAATGGCCAACAAACATATGAAAAATGCTCAACATCTCTAATGATCAGGGAAATGCAAATCAAAATCACAATGAGATATCACTTATCTCTAGTGACAATGGCCTTTATCAAAAAGTCCCAAAACAATAAATGTTGGTGTGGATGCACAAAGATAGGAACACTCATACACTGCAAACTAGTACAACCTCTCTGGAAAGTAATGCAGAGATACCTCAAAGAGATAAAAGTAGAACTGCCATTTGATCCAGCAATCCCATTACTGGGCATCTACCCAAAGGAACAAAAGACATTCTATAAAAAAGACATCTTCACTGGAATGGTTATAGCAGCACAATTCACAATTGCAAAGATGTGGAAACAACCCAAGTGCCCATCAACACATGAGTGGATTAATAAAATGTGGTATATGTTTATCATGGAGTACTATTCATCCACAAAACACAATAGTTATCTAGCAACTCTTGTATTATCCTGGATAGAGCTGGAGCCCAGTCTACTATGTAAAGTATCACAAGAATAGAAAAACAAGCACCACATGTACTCACCATCAAATTGGTATTAACTGATTAACACTTATGTGCACATATAGTAGTAACATTCATCAGGTGTCGGGTAAGGGGAGCGGGGAAAAGGGGATGGGTACATGCACACCTAATGGGTGCAGTGAGCACCATCTGGGGGATGGACATGCTTGAAGCTCTGACTTGGGTGGAGCAAAGGCAATATATGTAACCTAAACATTTTTACCCCCATAATATGCTGAAATAAACAAAATAAAAATAAAAAAGAACTCAATAAATTTGCAGAATATAAAATCAGCATACAAAAATCAGTTGTATTTCTATAAACTAACAACAAATTCTATAAAAAAGAAATAAAAAAATCCCATTTCTGATAGCATCAAAAAATGAAATACTTAGGAATAAATTTAGCAAAGGAGGTAAAAGATCTGTACACTGAAAACTGTAAAACATTGATGAAAAAATAAAGAAGACACAAATAAATGGAAAGATAACCTATGCTTATGAATTGGAGAATTAATATTATTAAAATGCCCACACTACCCAAAGTCATCTACAGATTTAATGCAATCCCTATCCAAATTCCAATGACATTTTACATAGAAATAGAAGAAGCAATTCTAAAATTCATAGGGAACCATAAAAGGCCCTCAGTAACCAAAACAATCTTGAGCAAAAATTTAAAAAATCAGAGGCATCACACTACCTCATTTCAAAATCTATTACAAAGCTATAGTAATCAAAACAGCATGGTACTGACATAAAGACAGACACATAGACCAATGAAACAGAATAGACAGCCCAGAAATAAATCTACATCTTTATGGTCAATTGATTTTCACCAAAGATGCCAAGAACACACAATGGGGAAGAACAGACAGTCTCTTTAACAAATAGCATTGGGAAAAGGGGATATTCATATGCAGAGGGATGAAATTAGACTCTCATCTCATACCATGTACAAAATCAACTAAAATTGACTAAATACTTCAAGTCACAGGCAACAACAACAACAAAAAATAAACAAGTGGGACTGTGTCAAACTAAAAAGCTTCTGCACAGCCAAGGAAACAATCAACAGAGTGAAGAGAAAACCTATGTAATGGGAGAAAATATTTGCATGTCATACGTCTGATAAGGGTTTAATATCCAAAATATATAAAGAGCTCACACAATTCAATAGCAAGAAGACAAATAAACCAATTTAAAAACTGGCAAAGGAACTGAATAAACATTTCTTAAGAGAAGACATACAAATAGCCAACAGGCATATGAAAAATTGGTCAACGTCACTAATAATCAGGGAAATACAAATTAAAACTACAATGAGCTATCATCTCACACACATTAGGATGACTATTTTCAAAAAGACGAAACATAACAAGTGTTGTCAAAGATACGGAGAAACAGGAACACTTGTAGCCCCTTGGTGGAAATATAAATTAGTACAGCCAATATGGATAACAGTAAAGAGGTTCCTCAAAAATTGAACTACCAGAAATGAAAAAGGAGAGGTCACAACAGACACCACAGAAATACAAAACATTATCTTTGATTACTATAAAAATCTATATGCTCAAAAACTACACAATGAGGAGGAAATGGACAGATTCCTGGAAACATACAACCTTCCTAAG